>JAKTSG010000033.1:0-140189 GCA_030580095.1 Blastobotrys petasosporus | reverse complement strand
CTTCTTGATTCACCTCAGCTGCTGAGCAGGCCCCGGATTTCCACCGCCGTAGCGAAGTCCCTGGGGGCAGTCTCCCTTAGACTGCTTCCTGAGACTGGGTCACCCTGTCCTCAGCTGTCCACCTCTAGGTGCTCATGTTGTTTTTGGCCCATAACTGTTCGGTTCTGATGAAATTCATCATTGCCTCCAGCCCGGCCTCTGAGTCCAACAAGACTGACTCTTCCATCGTACCTGACACCTTCTTGAGCTCTTCTCGAGCCTCGCTCAATCTTGGGCACTCTCTGATAATGTGCGCTGTGAGCCGCACACAATGCGGCGTTTATGCGGCTGAAAACTTGAAGTTTATTGATCCTGAAAAAAATCTCGTCAACAGTTGGTTCGATGGTCTAGTCGGTTATGGCATCTGCTTAACACGCAGAACGTCCCCAGTTCGATCCTGGGTCGAATCATTTTTTTGATTTCTGAAGAGAATGAACCCTCAAAGGTTTTTTTTTATATATATCTGGTTTATATCCCAGCAGTTCTCTAGGGTGCTGGTATTCTTAGCAACTGATCTGATCGCGCAGAGAGAGACATCAATCCCCTGCCGTCGATCTGTCAGGTCAGGGACGCGTCTTTGAATCAGATCACCACCTCCTGAATCCTAAATAACCGGCAGGGATGTGAATGTGAATACTACAATGGAGCTTGAATTCGAGAATCTAGAATAATAATACATTAGCTGGTTAGACGTAGATAATTAAGAAATTAAGCTGGGCTCTGGATGTTTGGCAACAAGTTGACGAGCTGAGGCCAAGCGGTCTCGCATCCATCATGTGGAGGCTTGCCATCGACTGGCTCCTGGGTGAACAATGCGACGGCACGGTTGAGGTAGTGCTCTGGTGTGTCGATCTTGCACAGGAACCAGTTCACCGAGCCCTGGTACTCCAAGAACCCGTTCGGGTCGAGCGAGAAGCCGGTCTCTGGCGACGCAACGTCGAGCTGGAATGTGAGCAATGGGATGCCGTCAATCACCGGGGTGGACGGGTCGACGTGGGCAGAGATGGTGGAGCCATTAGCCAACACACCTTGCAAGGATCCGGAAGTGACCGACCACTGGGTGACTGGTGATCGGTCGGAGTAGGCGTAGAAAATGGACGCAACGTCGTCCTGTGGAAGTGCCTCGACGTATGCGTTGGAGTTGAGCTGGTCGCCGGTGACGAGCTCGAGGTGGCCTGGGCCGGAGAAGTCGGCAGTGGCAGAGACGACAGCAGCAGCAGTGAGGGCAGCAGCAATGAACTTCATTTTTTGAACGCGAAGAAACAGTGTGGTCTAGGAGGGCGTACTAGTCCTTTTATATTCGCATCTGGGGGAGAGATCGGATCTCAACAAGAACCCTTGCGGCAGTGTTTACATGTAATCGATTTGTTTCTAATCTCAATCAAGAAACCGCTTAGAGCGGGAAAATAAATAAAAGAGGAGAGGATCTAAAAACTGTTTCCCCCAGTGGTGGGTTGTAGCTGAGATCTCAGCCCTTATGGCGGGTTCCAGGACCAGGAGATCTTCGTAGTCCAACCCCTTCTGTGGTATTAAGATGCAGATCTATTTGTTGGAATCTGTCAAGGGATCAAGACGGATGAGCACCGCCGCTACTGGATCTGATGAACCTTGCATGTCTCGATATAGACATCTGCAAGGTTCTGAAAGTTGTGGGATGTTGGAAAATCCGGAACTGAAGAACTGGACGACAGAAAACTCACCACAGTCATTCATGCGGCTGAGATTCAGCGCCGCAGGATCGCCGATCAAAATAACCCACACAAAAACGATCGATGAAGTTGAAAGAGACTGAGATCTGCTGGTTTTTTGTTTTACAAAGCGGGCCAAAAAAAGCGGGGCTTTGATAGTGTACGGTGTAACGGGTGTTTGTTAGTTTAGTGTGGTTGACTACGAGGAGACTAAGGAGATCCAATAGACTAGCCTATTTACGACAGGTGCGTAAATATGACACGTCAAACCGGTGGCGACGTTGTGCAGAATATCCTTCGGGATAGGTGGTTAGGGCCGGAAAGCCAGTTTCTCAAAGGGACGCGTGCGTGGCGGCTCACCCCCTGAGATGCGATGCATTATGCGCAGCAGAGTACGTACCGGTACGCACTCGCCAGAATACAGAATTTCCAGGAATTAATGACAAAAAAATGCTCATAGATGACATACGACAATTACCACTCTCTGATAGATCCGTCAGGGCCAACAAACTCTGGGTTTCTCCACGCCGATGCGTCCTTGGACACGCGTCGGACCAGCTCCTCATCCACCTCTACACCAAGTCCCGGCCCGTTGAACGCCTCGACACTGCCATTCGTCACCTTGAAGATTTCCGGATTCTTCAAATAGGTCAACAAATCGTAGTGGCCGCCATTGGCCTCCTTATTATAATGCATGCCGATGCTCATCTCCTGGATAGTGAAATTGATTGTGACCAGATCCAAATGCATACACGCAGCCAGAGCCACCGGCCCAAGCGGACAATGTGGCGCCACAGCAACATCGTACGCCTCTGCCATCTGGCATATTCGTCGCGCTTCAGAGATCCCGCCGCAGTGTGCGAGATCCGGCTGCAAGATATCAACGCATCCAGCCTCCAAATACGGCTTGACTTCCCACCGCGAAAAAAGCCGCTCGCCTGTAGCAATTGGGATTGTAGTCAGTCCGTACAAGTGCTTGAACCCGTCTACGTTCTCTGGCAGCAGCGGCTCCTCGATAAACAACGGCTCGTGCGGCTCCAGCATCTTGGCTAGCTGTTTGGCCATGCCCTTGTGCACCCGGCCATGGAAATCAAGACCGGCATCAATGCCAGTGGCCTTGACCAGCTTGAGCCGCTCTACCGTGTCGTGCAGTTTGGCCGGCGAGTCCATCCAGCCAATAGACTCTGTGCCGTTCATCTTGACTGCCATAAACCCTTCCTTCTTACGCTCCAGCGCCGCAGCCTCCACATTGCTCGGCTTGTCGCCGCCAATCCATCCGTACACCGGCAGCCGGTCTCTCACACGGCCGCCAAGAAGCTCGTACACAGGCACGCCCAGCCGCTTGCCCTTAATGTCCCACAGTGCAATGTCCAGCCCCGACGTGGCGGACATGAGCACGCAACCCCCACGGTAGAACCGTTGGCGATACGACTTTTGCCAGATCTCCTCTATTCTGTTCGAGTCCCAGCCGACAAACCGTTCGCGTAAATCTTCAAATGCGCCCTCGACTGCTTCGGTGTGGCCCTCGAGAGACCCTTCGCCCCAGCCCACAATGCCATCTTCACACTCGACACGCACCAGCAGCCATCTGGGCGGCACCCGGAACGTTTCTATCTTGACGATCTTGGACATTTTGTTTTTCCTTCGTGTCGTTATTATTTGGTGGCGGGTTTTGTTGGAGGGGTAAAGAGATATGTGTTGCGCTTTATAAACTGTGCTGTACAATGCACTTCACACGCGATGAGCGTGGGGGCGGTAATGTGTGGGGGGAACGCAACGGTCGAAAATCTGGGGTCAAAGGCATTCCCCCACAGCCGAAAGGAATTTAGGTTCTGAAGGGCTATGTATGCTATATATCTTTTGGAGAATCCATTTTGAATGGTTTGAACCCATATCGCCAACCTCCCGCCATCGTGCGGCTTTTGAAGATTGCCCTGTTGAATGTCCCACTCTGGAAATGTTGAAATTTCAGCATTCACAGCCCTGTCAGCAGAGGACCACAAAAAAACAAAGTGGCTCGTTGCTCACCCCCGTATAGAAACTTGATTTCTACAGGCTGAATTGCAGTAGAAAACATGAAATACGGCTGGTGCAGAGAAAAAGAGGAGCAGGCAGCCCCCGCCGAGCCTAGAACCTGGTCATGTTGTATGATGCCAATGCCAAGTGTCGCACTTAAGCATACTACAGCACGCCTTTTTGGGGCAGCATGATTTATGCACGGCAATCTCAATCTCCAGATTCAAGGTTTTTCCAGTTCGCCTTGATAATGCATCGCCGGAATTGTGGGGTATTTTTCAATCTGCAGTATGAAACCACTGGAGAAACTGACCGCAACGGGAAGTGCATATACCGTATACCAGTACAAGCTTGCCACACTTTAAAGTCACCTGTTTTTACATCCACAAAGCAGTGTCCACTTCTCCAAGCGGCGTGCACTTATTTTATTGTTCAAAACGATTGGCCTATGGTATATCGAGAGTGCTCACTTGTCCAAGCGGCTCGCACCTTTAGATTGTGTTCGCAAGAAACTCGAACCGCGGGAAAGTGCTACACGCTTGGCTGCATGCTGCAGAGTAATATTTCCTTTTATTGTTCATGGCCGGATGACCATGATCATCTATAGCCTCACCCCAATGCATGTTCTATTATAGCCTTGCCTATTCTTCCCCTTGCCGGGACAGGTCCAGTGTTTTGCCGGTGCGTGCGGGGCATCGGGCACCTGAATGTCCGCCAAATGGACCCGTCCAAAAAATCACAGGGATTGGCCTAATATGCGGAGATCCCACTTGGCACTATAAAGAGCTGGGTTCATCCTCTTGAAACGAACAAATAATCAAGAATGGGACTTTTGAATATTCGAATATTTGCCCTGACGCTCGTGGCCAGTCTGGGTGGTATCCTGTTCGGCTACGACACTGGGTTCATTGGCGCCGCAGTGACTCTCTCGTCGTTCAAGCGAGATTTTGGCATTACCAAGGAAAATGCCTCACAGCTTAGTGGCAATGTGGTCGCCATGCTCCAGGCCGGTTGCTTCTTTGGCGTGTTGATCATGGCCTTTGTCACCGACAAGATTGGCCGACGAATGGCTATGATCATTTGTGGCATTGTGTTTGATATTGGCGCAATTTTCCAGACAGTAGCTAAAGGACACCTGCCGCTGTTTTATGTTGGACGAATCGTGTCTGGCCTCGCGGTCGGTGCTGCGTCGATGCTTACACCTCTCATGATCTCTGAGGGATCCCCCAAAAAGATTCGAGGTGCTTTGCTCACTGCTTATGGTTGTATGTTGTTTTTCGGTATTGCGCTCGCGTACTGGATTGACTATGCATGCCAGCAGAAGATTTCTGATACAAGCTCAAACCAATGGCGAATTCCGGTAGGTCTTCAGCTTGTATTCGGCTCTGTATTGTCTCTCGGAATGATCCCATTGCGAGAGTCTCCTCGATGGCTGGTGAAAAAGAACCGACGGCACGAGGCGTTGGACAACTTGAGGTACCTCCGTGCCGGCACTGTTGATGACCAAGAAATCATTGAAGAGTTTGCTGAAATCTGCGAGGCCGTCGAACTTGAGATGGCAGAAACCAACGGTGTCACTTGGAAAGAAGTCTTCCTCAAGGGCAATCGACGACGATTCTTCATCACTGTTACCATCATGATCCAGCAGCAGCTCTCAGGCACCAACGCCTTTACATACTACGCACCGATTTTCTTCCAAACAGTAGGCCTCTCCTCGGAATCCTCTGGTCTCTTCGCAACAGGTGTCTACGGTATTGTCAAGACCGTCTTCTCCATCATCGGAATGGTGTTTGTGGTCGACAGACTGGGCCGAAAATGGAGTCTGCTCATTGGCGGCTTCGTCATGGGCTGCGCATTGCTAATCGTCGCAATCCTTTTCCAAAAGTTCCCGCCGCCAGCAGACCACAGTTCCAGCCCGCCGCCAGCCACGTACGCTATGATCGTCATGATCTTTTTGTACTGCACTTTCTACTCCATGTCGTGGGGTCCAGTGCCATGGACGGTCATTTCCGAAATCTCGCCAGCCCGACTACGAGAGTACGGCATTGCAACAGGCTCTGCCACCCAGTGGGCCTTCAATTGCATGGTTTCAAAAGTCGTGCCAATCGCAATTGACAGCTTGGGATGGCGGCTCTTTTTGATGTTTGCCATCTTCAACTTCGCCGGTATCGTGTACACTTGGTTCTTCATCAAGGAGACCAAGGGTCTGTCGCTTGAGGAGATGGACGAGTTGTTTGGCGCACCAACTGCTATCAACGTGCAAGACGCACACGAGAGAGCACAGGCTATTGCGGCCAATGCCGAGGAAGAGGACGACTTGAAGGGCGCTCTAAAGCCACACTTCTCTCACCATTCTAGGGTTTAGTCATTTATACGTACGTTTTTGCAATTGAATTGTTTTGGTTTTTGAATTTCAATTTTGAACTTATTGGCCAACGCTTTGAGCGATTGACAGTAGCAGCTCGGCAGGACCTTGACTGGCATGGTCGCGAGATTTGGACTTATATTTCCTCGAGACATGCCAACGTCATTTCGCGGATACCATTCCTTGAACATATCGAGCAATCAAAAAAAAATAGATATTGTTCTCGGTAGAACAGAAGGAATATCAAAAAAGTAAAAGAATAGCTGCAACCCGGGTTCGAACCGGGGACCTCAAGATTTGCAATCTCACGCACTACCAACTGTGCTATTGCAGCTGATTATTGGACAAAAATTTTCTAGAATCAATATACTCGCACGACGGATGTGTGGCGGGCCCGCCGCACAAAATGCGGCTCAAATGTGTCACCTTGTTTATTGAGATGAATATTCGATTTTATGAACCAATGACTTGTGTAAGCTAGACAAGTATGCAAGGAGTACCGTATGAGTGTGTTTCAGATGGGATAGTTGTGGATTTGGAGGATTTATCTGTAGAGTTATGTGTCGCGTTACTGGGAGTAAGAGATCTTCATCCAACTGTACAATCTACTCCAGAATAGAGTTAATTACATTCTAGAGATTTATTGAGTGGGTGCAAATTGGTATTATGTGGTGCAGTCCTCCCTGGCTGGTGTTATATGCAACCAAGCTAGCCCAGCGATTTACGGCAGAATGCGCAACTATTTCAATCGACTCGGAGCAATTTCCGTATGGATTACAGTATGCCAATACTTTTGAACTGTTTATAATTATTTGGGTTCATGGTTAGTTGCAAACTACACGAACTGTTGTCACCATCCGTACACAATATTAACTCATAACCTTTCCGTTAGTGATGGCAGGCAGTAGCCGGAGTTCTGTACTTTGACGAGTATTGATATTTCGATTTCATTTCGCTTCTTGTTACAAGTGTGGACCAGTTCACTGAAATCGAGTTGTGCGCTTCTTCACTGCAACCACGAGTTCAGCCATCATTAACACCGAGACTTAAAAAAAATTCCATTACTAGACATCAAAAGCGACGACAAATTCCCGCACTCACGGAATGGCATTGGCTCATCAGATCACAGAGTTGACTGATGCGGTCGTTCAAATGATCGACTCGAACAATCTGCGAAGGTGCCTGGATGGCTTCGTGAACATCGCGATATGTAGTAACCGATCAGATTTACACAAACGAGCAAATTTGAAGTTCTCAAATATATTCGGCCTCTGTGTGCCTGCCACGACCCAAGTGTCGGTAGGAGTTCAACTTGCGTTTGTCGATGCCAAGGACTGTTAGCGGTTCCGTTTCTCGCAACGCCCCACAAGTGCCACCATCAGCACCAATGATCTTCAGAATCACAATTGCTTTTAAGTTTAGATCGAGGGAGGTTAATGCTTGACGAGAATCAACCTGTGGGGCACATGGATTTTGCCGCCTCGAAGAAGTACACAGTGGGGGTACCTGGATTTTGCCATCTTGGAGTAAACCGAAATGCCATATAACCACCACCGAGGATGGCAATTCTATAAGTACTCAAAAAGGAGGCGCATACCACAGCCGTCTATTTCAGCTCCAGTTGGTTACATACACGTTACTAGAATGTCCAGGAAGACATACTGAGCTCTGGGTACACTCAGTACACCTTGCAAATACCACACTACAATCAATTCTCCATTCGAGCTCACTGATAGAGACAAAAAAACAGAGATAAACTCACTTATTCCTGGTGATATACTATAAAGACCGTTAGTGTGGAGAACCGGGATCCCTTAGACCCCGCCGCCGCACGGCTTCTCCCAATGTATACCGAGCCATTCCAACAATTGAACAACCTGCCAGGCTGTTAACATTCATCAATTAAATACCCCTGCTCCCCAAGATGGCAAACGACTTTGTCAGGTACGAGTCTATTCGAAGATTCTCATCACTAACCCCTCAGATACTTCTATCAGCAGCCGCCAGTGACACGTTACATGTTACTGGCGATCGTGTCGCTGGCATTGGCCACCCGGTTTCAAATCATCAGTCCTTACTACCTGATCAATGACTGGCCGTCGGTGTTCAAGAAGTTGCAAATATGGCGACCATGTATGGATTCTGGTAAAAAATTCAAGAGACTAACACTTTCGAACTACAGTCACTGCATTTTTTTTGGTGATGACGCCTGAGGCGATGATGTTCTTGCTGCAGCTTATTATGTGTATGTGCTACAAATTTTTCTCTCTTCTTGACAACCACTTTTTTCCCCCAAACTAACCCGGACAGTTTATCAAACCAGTTCGCATGTCGAGCTCAATTGCTTTGCTGGGGCCACTGCCGACTACGTGTTCTTCCTCACCGTAGTCGGTGCATTCATCTTGGTACGTTTTTATTTTTTTTCTTTGAGAAATTTTTGGTTCTTTCTTGTTCAGCGCAAAAAAACTCCTGTTTCTGCCGCGATTCCTTCCTTATAGGTCTTGAGCGTTCTGGTGATGGAGAAGATTAAGCTGCACAATTACTCAATGATTTGATACTTCAGCGATGTCCAATTGTGCAGATCGTGGGTCTGTGTCCACAGTCAATTTGTGCTATGCTGGTGAAGTCGAATATCTGCTAGCTCGGGCCGCCCCTACATTTCTGCTGAACAAGAAGAACTTGATTTCTCTTTCTTGAACAACTAACTAACATTTCAGGTTGTCTGCTACTTTTTGCAGATTTCTCTTTATTATGGACCATTGACCATGGCCATGTCGTATATAATGAGCCAGGAGTCGCCAGACAGCCCCGTGTCACTGCAGGTGTTCCAAGTCAAGGCAAAGTACATTCCAGTCATCAATGCCGGAATCGCGCTGTTCAACAGCGGGGTTCCTGGCCTGATGAGTGCCCTAGCCGGGTACGCTGCTGGCCATTTTTTCCTCTTCTTCAAGACCATTTGGCCGACGCACGGCGGCAAGCGGTACCTTGAAACTCCTCAATTGTACAAGAACTGGTTTCCACAGCGTGCACAGTCTGCGGGATTCACGGCATTCAGTGGCCCAGTGCGTACTAACCGTGAGAATCCTACAGCAGCGCCGAACACTGGCACCAGTTCTGGGTTCAGTAGGATGTTTAGGGGTGATTCAGCATTCCAGGGCCGAGGCCGTAGACTCGATAGTTGATTTATAGAAAACAAAAAAGAGGAAGAAACATTGCATTAAATAATGGGATACAAAAGAGTCGTTAAGAGAGAGAAAAAATGATGCGTCGTTTTTTGTAAATTTATTCAGCGTATTCGGGTCGTAAATCAGACCGCTTTGGAGCCACCAGCGGATGCAGCTGTGCAAGGTATGTAATAGCCCACCTACACGGGTTAGTTCTTGACATCTCAAAGAATCACGACGTACATGATATAGCACAATGCTAATGTGAGAATGATACTACTTCTCCACACCCTAAACCGATTAGCCCCTTTTCTTTCCCTCGCAAAACATACGTCGTGCTGTCGCCTTGTGGCGCAAATACCCATGCTCCAATGGACGCGGCAGAAACAAGCACCAGCACCGCAATCACACTCCACCTATTGAATACCGTCAGCTCCTATCTCCTCCTGTCTCTAAAGACCCCGAGAACATACCCACTCATCTTAGCGAGTGACGTAGTATTGAAATTTTGAAATTTACGCTGTCGAAGAAAAAAAGCGTCTCGAAACGAGGTCTAGCCGAGCACACACACACAACGAGAATAAGCCGATAACAGAACAAGCCTCCTGTCTTCTCAATGTAAGCACTACACAGCAAGGTCGATACACAGATGGATGAGGAGGGATCGATTGATTTTGCCCGCTTGGACAGAGGAAGAAGTGGTGCTGCGGGATTGGGAAATCCGGGGGGCTACAGTACCAAAAAGAGCTTGCGCGCGCACACACACACACTTCTTGGCCTTGGCAGATGCTGGCTGGTACACTGTGACGATAGACAGAATAGATCACACAGAAAGGGATCATAGAAAGGAGTTATATATGACGGCCCCGCCACGGCAGACGCTAGATTGGCTGTACAGAGTTCTTGCGCCCGTTTACACAGATGCCAACCGCTCGTACGCCGACTCGGTGCGCGTCCTGACGGACTACCCAACGCTCAAGGTCAAGACGGACGTGTACACCGCAGAGACCGGCCAAAGCGAGCTTCTGCTTTGTCTTTACGGAACAATTCCCGCAGTGATTGGCGGCAGTACTTATAGGATCCCGGTCAAGTTCTGGCTGCCGCGACAGTACCCGCAAGCGGGTCCAGTGGCTTATGTCCAGCCGACAGAGACCATGCTGATACATCCTAGCAACCATGTCGACGCCAATGGCAAGTGCTACCACCCTTACTTGTCGTACTGGAACCCGCAACAGACTTTTATCGAGCTGGTCGCTATTTTGTGCAGTGTGTTTAGTAAACAGCCGCCAGTGTATTCCAAACCGCCTGCATACCAGTCGTCGCCGTCTGCAACTCGGTCGCCACCTCCAGCAGTGCCTATAGACTCGCATCCTAATAATCCTGTTAATATGGCACCTGCCAGTGCCGGTGGACAGGGACAGGGACAGTTGGCTAGTCCCACGACAAGTACAAACACGCCGCCATTGCCACCAAAGCCACCGAGACCGCCTACCTTTGACTCGCAACTGCAGTCTCACCAGATACAACAACCGTCAGCATACAATTCTCCGCCACCTTCACAATTCCAAAATTATGTACCACAACCACAACAGCACCCTCTCCAGCCGCAGCTCTCTGGGCATCAGTACCAGCAGCCGCACCCACAATCTGCATACCACCATCCTCCTCCCCCTCCACCAGCACAACTTGAGCAGATGAACTCACGTTATGCCACTCAGCAATACATGCATTCTAATGGTCATCCACCCCCACCAATTGATATAATGGACGACATTTCCACGCCGGCCGTGTCTCAAGGCCCCGCACCTCAGCGGCCGCCCAATCCTGATAAGCTACAAGCGTTGGAACGCCTCGAACAAGCATACAGCGACTCTGTTGCATTGATCAACGAAGAAAAAGAATCTGACGAGAAACACACGCAATATTTCGAGAATCTTGTCGGGTGGGCCGACAAGCAGCTGGACCGCGAGATTGAGAACTTGGAGCGGCTCGGCGCGGCTTGTGAAGAAAACGAGCGCATTCTCGACGACAAGATCGAGCAGGCTAACAACGTCATTCGGGACGCAGAAGCACGGCCGCGGCCCAATATCGACGACGTGGTCTGTGCCGAAAACGCCGTGTTCAACCAGCTTTACGACTTGGTCTCTGACGACCACGCTATCGACGACACTATATATGCGCTTGGCAAGCTGCATGACCGCCACAAGGTCCAGCTCGAGCCGTACATGCGGCACACTCGAGCTTTGGCTCGTGAACAGTTTCTGAAACGGGCTCTAATCAACAAAATCTCCCAAGAAATTGGTATCTAGTTTAGAGAATTGATCAAGAAATTTGCATAGACTCTCTCTCTCTCATTCTCCGGCCGCGCGCCGCACATTTGTTTTAGAATTTCGCTCCCTCTCCCACATTAGACAAAAAAATTTCAAGACTGCAAAAAAATTTCCACTCTCCATACCGACGACACTTTTTTTCACCAACATAAAAAAAGCGTCTACATAAAAATGTCGGACGTATCGATGCAGGAGGCCTCTGATTACATGATCAAGCCGGATAACACCCCAGCGTCCAAAGACACCAGCTCATGGCCGTTGCTGCTCAAGAACTACGACAAGCTGCTGGTACGGTCCGGACACTATACCCCGATTCCAGCAGGCTGCGCGCCGTTGAAGCGAGACTTGAAGAGCTACGTCTCCTCCGGTGTGATCAACCTCGACAAGCCATCGAACCCAAGTAGTCACGAAGTCGTTGCATGGATTAAGAAGATTTTGCGTGCCGAGAAGACTGGTCACTCTGGTACGTTGGATCCTAAAGTCACCGGTTGTTTGATTGTGTGCATTGATCGAGCTACTCGATTGGTCAAGTCCCAGCAAGGTGCCGGTAAGGAGTATGTGTGCATTGTGCGACTGCACGATGCGTTGAAGGACGAGAAGGACTTGGGCCGATCTTTGGAGCAGCTCACCGGTGCCTTGTTCCAGCGACCACCGTTGATTTCCGCAGTCAAGCGACAGCTGCGTGTGCGAACTATTTACGACTCCAAGTTGTTTGAGTTTGATAACGACCGACACTTGGGTGTGTTCTGGGCCAGCTGTGAAGCAGGTACCTATATGCGAACCCTGTGTGTCCACTTGGGCATGTTGCTAGGTGTCGGGGGCCACATGCAGGAGCTTCGACGAGTTCGATCCGGTGCTTTGACTGAAGATGACGATATCGTCACTCTGCACGATATCCTCGATGCCCAGTGGTTGTACGACAACACCAAGGACGAGAGCTACCTGCGACGATGCATTCGGCCATTGGAGTCGCTTTTGGTCGGCTACAAGCGAATCGTGGTAAAGGATTCCGCTGTCAATGCTATCTGCTACGGCGCCAAGCTCATGATTCCAGGTTTGTTGCGATACGAAGAGGGCATTGAGCTCAACGACGAGGTTGTGCTCATGACCACCAAGGGTGAGGCCATTGCACTTGGTATCGCCCAGATGTCGACCGTCGACCTGGCCTCGTGTGACCACGGCGTTGTTGCCAAGATCAAGCGATGCATCATGGAGCGAGAGACGTATCCACGTCGATGGGGTCTTGGCCCAGTCGCCCAGCAGAAGAAGAAGCTCAAGGCTGACGGCAAGCTTGACAAGTTTGGCCGACAGACCGAAGAGACTCCAGACTCGTGGAAGAAGAGCTATGTTGAACTTGGACCAGAGTCTGAGGCTGCTCAGCAGCTCTCTGCTGCCAGCTCTGCTGCTGCCAACGCCAAGGCTGCTGAAGAGACTGCGGAGATTGAGGCTGCTGCTCAGGCCACTCCTAAGAAGAAGCTTGTTGAGGACGTGACTGAGGAGAAGAGCGCAAAGAAGGAGAAGAAGGAAAAGAAGGACAAGAAGGAGAAAAAAGAGAAGAAGGAGAAGAAGCGAAAGGCCGAGTCTGATGACGAGGAGGAGGACAAGTCGGAAAAGAAGAAGAAGAAGAAGTCCAAGAAGGATTAAAAAAAGAGAAAGACTGTACATTCTATGTATTTTGGTTTTATTTAGTGTTTTTGTTTGTTTTTGTAACTTATTAATGTGCCTTGATTTTTTGACATTTGAGATTTGGATTTTTCGTGACGGAAATGGGCGGCAGATTGCCCGCGCGATTTCTCTCCAACTTCCCCGGAAATCCTGGATCCACAAAACATTTCAATAGCAAAGTACAAGGAGCCAAGAATGCTCCGACTATTTCGTTTCAAAAGAGCAGTGCCAAATACAGCGGTCAAACGCTCAATTGCCACGCTGAATACCACTGGCCCGTGGCCATGCACCGATTTTCTATCGCCGACCCAAGCGGAACAGCTCGATGCCGCTCTGGAAGAGTACCTGCCTGTAGGCAGACACTCACGGTTGATTGGCGAGAATGTGCCACCGGGATACCATCTCATCTTCTTCAACCCCAAGAACAAAGAAACCAGCTTATCAAGCGATGGATATGAGTCCTTCCAGGCTCCTGCTGGAAACTTCCCCAACCGAATGTGGGTGGGTGGATCGGTGACCTTCAACCTCGAAACAATGCTGCGATTCGGTGTACCATCCCGAGGTACAGAGCGAATGGCCGATTTGAAGGAATCGGAAAAAGATGGGTTCCGGCGCGTGAGTGTGTCAATTGAGCGACAGTTGAAGAATGTCGAGGACGCCACCCATGCTTGGGCCGTGAGAGAGATGCGAACGCTGACTTACTTTTCAGACGGTGCCTTGGATAGAAAGGGAGTTTTGAGCCGGGTACTGAAGCGTAAGTCTTTATAAAATTCAGCAATCACTGACAAAAAATAGCCCCTAGAGAAGCGACCTATAAACACGCCCTAACACCCTCTGCATTGCTGTTGTTCCGGTACTCTGCATTGACTTTCAACAGCCACAAAATCCACATTGATCGGAACTATGCCATTCAGCATGAAGGGCTGCCGGATTTGGTGGTGCAGGGCCCATTGATGGTCACGCTCATGCTGCGATGGATCTCGACCACGGTGCTCGGTCGATACCCCAACGCACAGATCAAGTCCTTCAACTACAAGAACTTGCTGCCAATGTTTGTCGACAGGAAACTCACACTCTGTGCCCACGAGATCAACGGCAAGCAGTTCAATGTCTGGATTGAAGATGACCGAGGGTCCATGACCATGTCTGGTACAATCACCCTCGATACCAGTCCCTTATAAGCGCACGCTCCGTCTGCTCGATATGTTTACGTTTGGCTGTACCCGGTTTGTATCTTTTGAGGTCCATATCAATTATGCTCCCACGCACTTTAAAGTCTTTACACTTTTCCCTGTCATTTTCAATGAGCTCGACTATAACTGTGAAATCCCTCGCGGTCATTGCGCGGTTGAACCCATTGTCCACGTCTTCATGGGACGCATAGCCGAGAATTCCCTTGATATCACTTTTCTGTACTTCTTTAATAATACCACAAATATTGCTCCTCTTCAAGAAATTCAGCAGCGGCTCTAACAGCTCGTCATGCTTACCTTCCAGCATCACCTTGCAGCATCTTCTCAACCGCTCATTGTCGTGGGCAACCAGATCCAGGGGACAAAACGACGGCTTTTTGGCCCGCATCCTTCGCAGCGCACAAGTGCGGCAATAATTCGCATCTTTCGGTGCGTTTGGACTCTGAAGAAGCCACTTGGGTTTAAACTCCACCGTATGGACTTTAACACGTTGGTTAGTCGCTTCATGCACAAAATCACGGGTCGTCACGAGCGCAGCAGCCAGTTTACTCTCAACCTCCAAAGTCAACTTCAACCCTGGTGGGCCGAACCCGACCTCGTCTACTAAAAGAGCATATTTTTCTTTGGAATCGACATTGTACGCCGAAAACGACTCCAGCAACGGCGTGTCGACTTGCACCAGCTGCACCGGCGCCATGAACCGGTGCAACGGGCGCAGCTCGTGCCGTATGTAGTTGTAGATTTCGATGGCCGAGGGATTCTCCGGTCGGTTGAGTCTGAGACGTAGTAGTTTGCCAGGCAGGCCCGTGCGGGCCTGGAACAGCACGTTGGCCTGTCCCTGGGCGAAATATGTCCATTCGTACTGTCCTAACGTGATCCGGTCTATTTGGGTCATTGTTTGAATAAAGATCAGTGCTTGACAGTCATGTTTTCACTCGTGTACTGGTAGATTTGTACAACTCTACTGCTATGAGAGCAGATGGAACTTTGAAATAAGTGCAAGGAGATTAGTGTCTGTTGTTATTTTTTTTCTCTCGCTCTTTATTTGTCGAACGCCGCACACCGCTCATCAGCCTAAGCACCGCGCTGCTGCTGCTGGCATCTGGCGGTGGGTTGGGATATCTCGCACACACACTTCTCACTCGCCACACTTTACAGATCTTGTAATCCACATTTACAAATCAACCAAATAAAACACACAATGGCGATGGATCTGGATCGAGACGTGTCGACGGTCCTAGGGACATTGAGATCAGAGGCCGACGACTCTGTTGCGGAGCTGTTCTACACAATGGAGGACCTGTACGAGCGAAAACTATGGCATCAACTTACGATCGCGCTGCAGCAGCTGTTCCAAGACGAAAACAGCCGGCCGCTGCGGTACAGAGTGTTCACTCAGTTTATCAGTGACTTTGCCGACAAGATCAGCCAATTGGCGTATGTGACTTTCGGGCTGGAGGCTGCCAAGCAGTGCGACAACTCGAACGACGCGTTGGCGTTTCTGACAAAGATTGCCGAAAAAGTCAAGCAGAACGGCGCCGAGGATGCGTACGTGTATGCCGAGACGGAGATTGCGCGAGTGAAGCTGTCTTTAAAGGATATTGAAGGGGCCCGAGAACTGCTGGACAAGGCTCAGGCTGCGCTCGACGGGTTTGACTCGGTCGACCCGATCATCTTTGCTGCATTCTACGGCGTGAGCTCCGAGTACCACAAGGATCGAGCCGATTTCACGGCTTATTATAGAACCGCATTGCTGTACCTTGCCTGCATCAATCTTGAGGAGCTCAAGTACGAAGACCAGCAGCTGCGGGCGTACGAGCTGTCTATTGCGGCATTGCTAGGGGACGAGATTTACAACTTTGGTGAGCTATTACTGCATCCTATTCTCGGGTCGTTGAAGGACACGCAGTACTCGTGGTTGGTGGATATCCTGCTTACTATCAATGCTGGCGATGTGAAGAAGTTTGAAGGGCTAGAAGGACACCTTGCCAAGGCCCCATTGCTGCAAAGCTCGTTACCGTTTTTGAAGCAAAAAGTCTCACTCACTTCTCTAACTGAAGCAGTGTTCAAGCGGCCAGTAAGCGACCGAAGTCTGAAATTCGCCACTATTGCTGAAGAGACTCACTTGGTTCCGGGAGAGGTCGAGTTTTTGGTAATGAAGGCACTTTCACTAGGCTTGATCAAGGGCACTATTGACGAGGTGGACGAGATTGTCAATGTGACTTGGCTCCAGCCGCGGGTGATGAACAAGGAGCAGATCCAGGTCATGCAGCACAAGCTTGCTCGGTGGGATGACGAGGTGAAGAACCTGGGCCAGTGGATGCACACTAAAGGGTCGGAAATCTGGACCGCCGCTTGATTTTTAGGATTGTGTATATGTGTAGTAGATCTTCCTAATTTTTCGGGTGTACCATGTAAAAACGGTAATTCGGCAACCTCTTTCTTTCGTAGTGGGGCTGCAGATGATGAAATTCTCGAGCGGCTCATTAGGCGGATGCATATGGCATAATTGCCCTGCAGCACATGACGTATTTTTCCCTTTTGACAAAGCCCCCAGTTCTTTGCGAGCAATCCGATTCTAAATGGAATACCCTGTATATAATCCATTTAGAATCCCCCTCTCGTGTATTCTTGTTTGTTTCTCTGGGAATCTCACATCTCGATACACATTTTAACGACTTGATACACGTATAACGAGCTCCATACGCGCACTATACATCAAAGCACATTACAACCATAAAATATCACCATAATACCCTCTAATATCATGGGCCAAGTATCCAGTAAACGCGTCTCACAACTCGTCGACATTGACCAACTCTCACTAGACCCCACTGAAAAACACCAAGTATTAGTTGAACTGGACGCAATGCCGCACATGCCGTTTGTCGAGGAATCAGAGTTCAAGCGTAATGTGCGGTACACCCACCGGGACCTGGCTGCTCCACTGTCGGGCAACAAGAAGCTCCCCGGAGAAGACGGAACAGACCCGTATGCAAGGTTGACGCAAAGTTACATCGTCGTGTGATGATATTCAAGAACTG
Source organism: Blastobotrys petasosporus (assembly GCA_030580095.1). Classification (NCBI taxonomy): domain Eukaryota; kingdom Fungi; phylum Ascomycota; class Dipodascomycetes; order Dipodascales; family Trichomonascaceae; genus Blastobotrys; species Blastobotrys petasosporus. The sequence continues at coordinate 122,685 of JAKTSG010000033.1, read as the reverse complement.
CGACGATAACAAGAACTTGTCTACTTTGTGACGAAACAAGAACTGTGACGAAAGAAGAACTATCTAATTGTATTTATTATGTTAATGCCTATCCTACTAATATAAACTGCCACACGCAATGGGAATTGAAAATTGTTGTGTCTATTAAATCTACTATATGAAGAGCAATGAAAGTGAGAGAATTAGATGAAAAAAAAATGCAATGAAATTTTTGGATAATAAATATATACACAACCCAGAAGGAAAAAGTTAGAAGTTCGCTTCAATGAACTGCCGCTGTTCCGCGGTCAATTGCTCGGGGAACCGCACCTTGAACTTGATCACCAGCTCGCCCTTCTGGCCCGGTTTTTTCGATATAGGCATGCCCAGATTCGGGTACTTGACCGTCTGGCCAGGCTGCACCGGTCGGGAATTGGATACACGGATCCTCTTACCTTCAATCGTCTCCACGACCTTGTCAAAGCCGCACAGTGCTTCCTTGAGCGACAGCTCGACCGTCTGCTCCAAATCATCGCCGGTTCTAGAAAACACTACATCAGGCTTTTCTTCCACGACGAATACAACGTCCTGCAAAGATCCGTCTGGCTGGAGATCGCCCTCATTGGCGTACGTGATCTTGGTGCCGGCCTTCCAGCCTGGCTTGATTTGAATGTTCAAAATCTTTTCTTCCTGGCCGCCACTTCGCCTTCGCGTGATCTTCATCTTTTTCGTGGCACCCAGCGCTAGGTCTTTCAAACTGACTGGTAGTTTGATTTGGAATGATGATTTAGGGCCGGCTGCAGGTGGTGGTGGTGAGCTTGACATGCCATGCATTCCCGGCATACCGCCTGGCATTCCACCACCGCCAGGCATGCCACCGCCCATTGAAAAGCCGCCATTAGAAAAGCCACCTCGTGGTGCTCTGGATCTTGCACCTCCTCCGCCAAACATTTGGCTGAAAATATCATCCTCGCCTTCAAACCCACCAGAGGCACCAAAGTTTCGGAAAATGTTAAATGCATCATCTGCTGAGAACGACTGGAAGTTGCCTCCACTTCCTCCACCAGGCATACCGGTACTAAAGTGGAACGTTCGTGGTCCTCCTGCTCCACCACCACCAGATCCATTAAAGCCGGCAAATGGGTTTCCTCCAGAAGCGTCGCCTCCAGCACCGGCGCCGCCAAAGTCTGGCATGCCTCGCCTGGCAGCCTCCAACCCGTAATTATCATACAGCTCCCTCTTTTCCTTATTAGACAAAATGTCAAATGCCTCTGAAATCTCCTTAAACTTCTCCGTGTTGCCGGTAGGCTTATCCGGATGGTATTTAAGTGCTGCCTTTCGGTACCCTTTCTTCAGCTCATTGTCGTCTGCTGATGTCCCGACCCCAAGCAGGTCGTACAATTTCGTATCCTTGACCATTCTTTTCCTTAATTTATTTGTCTATATTCGGAAATGTGTCCGTTGAATGGAGATTGGAAAATGTGAAAGAAAAAAAAAACTTAAAAGAAGAATGCAGCCTTGTTATATATGCCTCATAAAAATATGGTTGGGTGGACTGTTTCTCTCTAGTACTTTGTGGTGCCTGCTCGAACGTTCTAGATAATGCGCCGCGCACAGCTTATCTGCACGTGACTTTTTGGGCTGCTCAGCCTCACCGAGTGTGGCTCGAAGATTATGTAAGCGTGGGACTGGAAGAAGTAGACTTGGGGAGCGCGCGACATTGGAAAGATGGTCGTCCCCACCCTTTAAGCGACATTTCTGTTGGTTGTGATCAGGTTTTTGGATATAGAGGAGGTGAGAGAGATACCAATAAAAATGGCAGAGGATACAGACATGTCAGTAATCCTGGTGTCGTCAGGATACGACCAGTCGATCAAGTTCTGGGAGGCGCTGAGCGGGATTTGTAACCGGACAATTCAGAACGGCGACGCACAAGTGAACCGAATGGCCATTACACCAGACAAACGCCATCTGGCGTGTGCTTCTGCACATCATGTGCTTCTCTACGATATCCGGTCCAACAGCCCCAATCCCATCATGACGTTTGAAGGCCACGCCGGCAACGTCACAGGCGTTGCCATCCAAGCCGAGGGCAAGTGGATGGTCACGTCGAGTGAGGATTGCACAGTCAAAGTATGGGACATGCGCACGTCGTTGGTGCAACGGACGTACGACCATACCGATCCAGTCAACGATGTAGTCATCCACCCCAACCAAGGGGAGGTGATATCGTGCGACAATGGCGGGAACGTGAGGGTGTGGGACTTGTCGGAAGATACTTGCACGCACCAACTGATACCAGAGGACACTGTGCCAGTGCGGTCAGTGTCTGTAGCGTCGGACGGGTCCATGCTTGTGGCCGGCAACAATTTGGGCAATATCTACATTTGGAAGATGGTCAACACCAAGGACGTGACGTCGCTGCATCCAATCACGAAATTCAGGGCGCATACAAAGTACATTACCAAAGTGATGCTTTCGCCTGACGTGAAGCATTTGGCAACGTGCAGCGCGGACCATACTGCGCGCATCTGGTCGACCGAGAACCAGTTCCAGCTGGAAAGATCACTACAGGGCCATCAGCGGTGGGTGTGGGACTGTGCGTTCAGCGCCGACTCGGCGTACCTTGTCACGGCGTGCTCCGATCACTACGTGCGATTGTGGGAGCTGAAAAATGGCAATATCATCAGACAGTACAATGGCCATCATAAGGGAGCTATCAGCGTTGCCCTCAATGATGTTTGAACGTTTCAGTTTAACAGATATGCATATTTTTAACTCTTTTTTTATTTATAGTAGATTTGTTTAGATTGATTAATTGCAACAAGTTAGACGTGCTTTTTGAAGTGCCAAGAACCGCCTCTGAATAAAAAATATATGGAAAGGCGATGCCCGCCAAGACGCCGCCGCACTGCGGAAGGCTAAGCTGTTGTATATCTCTCTCCTTTTTGGAACGCGTTGCAAGGCGCGACACATTTCTCTATGAACCCTTGGACTCTGTAGAGGCTTTTTCCAGATTCGAATGATGGCGAAACCCATAGTTTCCAAAACCGTGGTACCCGTCTCGTTTCGTTACAGTTCCCCCTAAGTCACACGCCTTTCCATGGGTTCGGTCTCATCGCGACCCCTTGATTTTTGGAGAGACAAAAAAACACAGCCATTCAAAGTTTGATTTTTTTGGGTCAAGACTCATGGAAAATTTATTCATAGCTTGATAAAGTAGATTAAAAAAAGTGTCTGCGAAAGAGGGCATTGGAAATTGCATTAGGTTCATTGTTCCTGGAACAGCTGGTACTGTATCAGATCATTTGCTTGTAATATTACCGGTACTATTAACAGGGGCACAAGAACAATTGGAAAAATATCGTTTACGTACTTTTACCGGTAGGTTTCCCAAGACCCCTGCGGTCTCGAAACATTGAAAGAAAGTTTGTTCCGTTTGCTCTAAAAACACGAAGAGTGGTTTTTTATCTGTGCCAGAACAGAGCAAATAGCTGCTTCTTGATTAGATTTCTACCAGCGAAGCCTTACATCATTGTGTTTGAAGTTTTTTTAAAGTTGCTAAACATGGGAATTCTGCCAGAGTCTTAAACATGGTGGTTAAATAATCGATTTCTATTTGGCGCCCCTCTCTAAAGCAAACACGGGAAGCAGTGCGATGATTATGATGATGATTTTCAGACATTTTTACCAATTAAGACCATGGTTTTGAACCAAAACTCTAAGACGCGCAAGACCTTTAGGGAAGAAGAGGATGGAAGTGGATATGGAGATCCCTTGGAAATGGCTGAAAAGGCGTGCGTTTTTAAGGAAATATGACAGGTAGTATTATTTTCATGACTATCAATGCCTGTTGTCCTGTTGCATCTCGGAGAATGAGGGCCAAGAAAAACAAGGTTATATGTGCCGTGATCTGGAGGATGTGCGCCTGTGAAAATTCCCTCTGCACATGAGAATATCAGTTACCATTGTTTGTATTTTTTATTTCAAAGTATTGAAGAAGATGCAGGCAGTAAACAATACAATACGACTAAAAGCAACAAATCTACCGGGTATTCTGTCTCCATCCAGCACCATGACGTTTCCTGAATAAAATGACGCTTGCGCCCGGATTTTGTCGCCGAAAACCCGAGTAAGGCTGGGATGGAGGAGCAACACAACAGAAAAGCGCCACCACCGCCCCCTCACACTCCTCTCCTGGCGCGCGCCTGCACAAGCCACGCACCACCCACCGATCGACGAGACGGCTTGGTTGTGGCCAGCATCTCAAAGAATAGCAAACTCTCTGCTCTATAGAGAAACTGCGTTTATTTGCTTGTTTTTTTTTTTCCAAATGCAAATCCCCGCAATGTGCAAACTCTCCTCACAACCCAACCACTGCGCGCTCTCCGAGGGATTTTGTGTATAAATACCGCTCCATCAGCCACTCTCTTCATCTCGTATCCGTCAATCTCCATCGATAGACTTCAAAACACACACAAACTAATTCGATAATGTCTTCCGCCGTCGCCTCCGCCGCTTCTTCTATGGCCTCTATGGCCTCGTCTATGGCATCTGACGCTTCAATGTCCATGTCCTCCATGGCCTCTATGGCTTCTGGCTCCATGGCCTCTGGTGCTTCCATGACCGGCTCTGCTGCCTCAATGGCTTCTGGTGCCTCTGCCACCGGTTCCGCCGCCTCCGCCTCTGCCTCGGGCTCTGCAGCAGCCTCTGGTTCCAGTGCCGCCGCCTCTGGTTCCAGTGCCGCTGCCTCTGGTTCCAGCACAAGCTCGGGCTCTTCTGGCGCCATGGCATTGACTGTCAATGGTGTTGCCCTTGCTGGTGTCGCTGCCGCTGCCTTGCTTCTTTAATTTTTTTTCACACGACTTTTGTTTCATATAAAAGATTAATAGTCGTCGAGTTAACTGGGCGCGTTGATTTAATTCTTAATTTAATTATTTGATTCTGCTGACCGGGTGGGAACACACGACTTTTATATATTACTTGAACTTGTGTTTAATTATTATTGTTATTATTATTCCATCTTGTGCATTGTTGTCGAATCTCGTAATACCAAAGTGTCAAGTTTTTCAGGGGAGGATCTTGATGATGTGCGCCACGCGATGTGGCTGGGGTATGCAAGGCACAATGCGTCGGGTGGTTCGCTGGGGAGGCTAGTGTACCCTGCGGCTTGGAGGAATGCCTTGTTAATGCGCACTTAAATTTAAGCATGTTGGCACTGGAATATATTGACGGTTATTCTTCATGGGAAGTAAAGTTTATTTGGCTTTGCATCTACAGCATCTTTTTGTAGTTCCTACTGCACTTGTGGCTTTTTCGTAGTCTATTTAAGTACTTAGGTTGTAGCAAGTTACTCAATACCAAGGATTCAATTGATCTAGCGATTCTCGTGTATTGGAAAACCAGTTGAATCCGTCGTCTACTAATATTATACCAGCTCGCTGTATATATGTGCATTCACCCTGTACAACGGATCAAGGCTGTTTGATTCACTGAGTACATTCGATTCATTGTTCATTGCTTTCCGCTATCGGTTCAATTGCGACACTTCTTTACATGACCATCTTTCCGTCTTAGCTTTTTGTTGTGAATACTGTCGATATAGAACAATCTAGGTTTGGGAACACTCACATACATGAGAATAAGGAACATCCGCAATCATCAGTCTCCCCTCTGCATCATCTTGGTCCTGGGTAAATACAGGTCATGTCGTCTATACTCTCGTAGGGTCTGAAGAATATCATGGTTGCTATGAGTAGGGTTTGAAGAATAGTATGGGATTGTTATAACGTATACTTGATATCAAAGACACAAGCAAACAGCAATTACACTGGCCCTGCTTCAACCTCCATAACTTCTTCAAGCATTCTCGCGACTTTGATCACAACTATGCATATCTATCATTGAACAATACATAAACACTATGTTATACTCATTGGTTCTGGCTAGCCCCCATTGGCATTGTTCTACACACAGGCCACCAATTGTTACAAACACCAAAAGACACGATCACAAATTGAAAATGCTCACAAATGAATCTGTCTAACTGCACCAATTACACTTGACGTCTGCCAAAATTGTGTCTCTTTAACAGAACATCCGGATACAAAGAGCGACGCGGCTCACATTCTCTCTCTAGAAGGTGCCAGGATGTGTGAATCATCTCAGATCAACCGCATGCCGGAGCGCACTCCTTGAAACCGGAAATCTCAACAGTCAATTAACGAGCGCACGGCTGGGCTGGCGCTGGCGGCTGGTCCCGCGCGAAACACATTTCGCGTAGAACCCTGCCAAGACCATTTCTCTAAACGTCTGGATGCATCCAAAAGCGACTTTGTTGGGTTGTTTAAGAGCGAGTCGTGATGCTGCCAATTCTCGTGACTTTTTGGAGTTGTTACAGTTGCCCACAATTTTCCCAACCCAAGAGGGCATTGCCGGGATCCACACACTGCCACCTTTCTAGCGATCGACGGAGATGAAGTACTAAAATAGACACTTCTATAGCCTCAACTACTATAGCCACGTTCATTGTCTATCTAATATGACAAAAATAACACCAATGGAACTCCGCCCACCACACGGAAATGTCATCTCGTCGGAGGCGCGGAGACACTGAGGGTCCCTTTATGCATTCTGTGCATCCCAGTGTTTCGTCTGCACGTTTTTGTAGTGGGCCCCCCTTGAAATCGAGATCGCCCCCAGAATATAAATACACCCCTACAACCCACGGATTCTCTTCTTCATTAACAAAAAAAATGTCCAATCCATTCGACATCTTCCAGTCCCTCGCCCAGTCGTTCGCCAACGAGCTCACCGCCGGCGGCGACATCCAATCCATCCTCGGCAACGTGGCCACTGCCCTCGAATCGGACGGCGCGTTTTTGTCGTCTATTTTGGCAGGCGGCGCGTCCGACGCTGAGCAGTTTTTGTCGTCGGTGATTGGCAACGTGCCAGCCAGCGTGTCGGCCGAGATCAAGAGTCTGGAGTCGGCGTTGCCGGGTGTGCTCAGTGAAATCGGTACCGCGTTGACCGGTGCCACTGTCACTGGTCTGTCGCAGGCTTCTGAAACTGGTGCATCTGCCACCGTCGCCAACTCCGCTGCTGCCTCGAACTCTGCTTCTAACACCGCTGCCGCGTCTGCAACTGGTTCTGGTTCTGCCTCTGGTTCTGCTTCAGCATCCGGCTCTGCATCTGGCTCAACGTCCGGCTCTGCGTCTGGCTCTGCTTCCGGCTCCTCCGCTGCATCCTCGTCTTCAACGTCGTCCAAGAGCGGCGCCATGAACGTTGCAGTCACCGTCAGCGGCCTTGTCGCCGGTGTCGCCGCCGCAGCCTTGCTCTTCTAACCTTGAAAAAAATTTACTCTCTGTATGTCATATATTCTATTGGAACATTCTTTGTTTTGAAGCATAATTAAGATCTTATAAAAATTTATTCACGCTCAGCCGCGCGTCCGATCCCTCGGAAGCGACCCGAAGCGAGACACAAAAGAAGAATGGCACGGCTGGACCTAGGATACTAAAATATACATAGAATCGATGGCTTATAAGCAAATGATCCAACTTTTTTTCAGTGCGTTTATGACAAAGTTTCATGAGATATACAACTTGTCCTGGTTTACTGCGTGGATTCTTAGGGTGTCTGTAGCAAAAAAAAACGAATTCCCTACTAATCTCTATTCAATCTATTCGCCGATATTACAATCAAGTCAAGGCCCACTCCTCACGCGTCCAATGTCTACCCGCCAGCTCGTCCCGAAACAACAACATCCCGCACACAGACCCGCCAATCAGCTTATCCCCACATGTCACCAACGACCTGACCCCATTCACCGTAACCTTGTTCGGAGGCACAGAAGTCATCGTCTCGGCATCTCTCAAAATCGTCACCAAACACATACTCCAGTGCTTATAAACCCCAGGGTCGGAGGCGCGGAGACACTGAGGGTCCCTTTATGCATCCCAGTGTTTTCGTCTGCACGTTGTAGTGGGCCCCCACTTGATATAATAAATACACCCCCTACAACCCACGAATTTTCTTCATCATTAACAAGAAAAAATGTCCATTCCATCCGACCAGTCCCCCGCCCAGTCGTTGGCCAACGAGCTCACCGCGGGCGGCAACGTCGACTCACTGCGCGGCTACTTTGCCACCGTCATCAGCTCGGAAGGCGCACTGCTGTCGTCTATTTTGGCAGGAGGTGTGTCCAGAGCGGAGCAGTATTTGTCCTCGATAATGGGCAACGCTCCAGCCAGCGCGTCGGCCGAGGTTAATAGTCTGGAGTCGGCGTTGCCTGGTGCGCTCAGTGAGATTAGCACCGCGTTGGCCGGTGCCACTGTTACTGGTGTATCGCAGGCTTCTCAAACTGGTGCAAGTGCCACCGCCACCGTCGCCACCTCCGCTGCTGCCTCGAATTCTGCCTCTAACACCGCTGCCGCGTCTGCAACTGGTTCTGGTTCTACCTCTGGTTCTGCTTCAGCATCCGGCTCTGCATCTAGCTCAGCGTCCGGCTCTGCGTCTGGCTCTGCTTCCGGCTCCTCCGCTGCATCCTCCTCATCAGCTCAGTCTTCAACGTCGTCCAAGAGCGGCGCCATGAACGTCGCAGTCACAGTCAGCACTCTTGTCGCCAGTGTCGCCGCCGCAGCCTTGCTCTTCTAACTCTTCTAACCCCGAAAAAAATTTACTCTCTACATGTCATGTATTCTATTGGAACATTCTTTGTTTTGAAGCATAATTGAGATCTTATAAAAATTATCTCACGCTCAGCCGCGCGTCCAATCTCTCGGAAGCGACCCGAAGCGAGACACAAAATCTTGACATGGCGCGGCTGTACCAGAATACTAATCTATTCCAATCTATTCACTCATAATCATAGGATAAAAAATCAAGTAAGAGCCCATTCCTCGCGCGTCCAATGTCTTCCTGCTAGCTCGTCCCGAAACAACAACATCCCGCACACAGACCCGCCGATCAGCTTATCCCCACACGTCAACAACGACCTGACCCCATTCACTGCAACTTTATTCGGAGGCACTGAAATCATCGCCTCGGCATCTCTCAAAATCGTCACCAAACACATACTCCAGTGCTTGTAAGCCCCAGGCACCAGCATGTTTACAAACTGTGCATGCAAAATAGAACACACCGCCACCATCCGATCAAATTTATACGAGTGTGTTACCTCGTTCACTTTCAAGCATGTGCACAATTGTCCGAATAGTGCCACCACAGCAAGGTAGAAATCGCGGTCAAGCCCATCGTTTGGAATTTCTACAACCATAACCACAATGTACCGCACTAGCAAAATCGCAACCTCTAGTAGTAATAGTCGCTTGGAAACGTCCAATTCAAGTTTCCCATCCACAAGCATCTCCACTGATTGGAACGCCAGGTCATAACATGCAATTAGAAACGCCGGCGACACTGTATCTGCACACATGAAGTGCCTAGGCGCATGCACTTGCGAAACGATAACAAATTGCGTCAAAAACTTTTCGTATCTCATCTCGCTACTAAGCTGCTTTTTGTAAAGACTCAATAGAGATAGTCCAGGCTCGCACGCAAGTGAGAGATCCTCTCGAATAAACCGTATTAAATGTGTCTTTGTGTTACCAAACATTTCAGTGCAATAAAAAGTCTCGTGCTGCATAGACCGCAATATCAAGTGTCGTTGGTCCTCCCGTTCCAGCTCTCGATCACAGCCGCACCGATACGCTCCACATTCCACACAGTGTAGTTTCTCAACTCGGTCCATTATAGATCTATGACCCGTCTTGCATTCAAAGAAAAACCGGTCCTTGAGCTCTTGATGTCTCATTGCATCGCTCAGCTCGCATTGAGCGTAGTTAATAGTGACGTACTCCCCCGGCGCTATTGTCCGCGACGCTGCAATCGTAGTAACTCCCTCGCTAATATATAAATACGCATTCGGCTCACAACTATGGTTCAACATGGACACAATAAAGTCGAATGCGAGTCCCTCCGACTGGAACCATCCATTTTGCCACACATATGCATTGATATTTAACTAGAATTGTTAGATCACCTCATAAAGAACACCATACCGCAGCAGTCACCAATCTCAACCTCTCCAGTACTTTGGTTTGTTCTAGTTTCAGTTTTTCCGAAAGGTAATGTGAATAAAGTTCAATCGCCTGCCATCTATTGTCGTCTTGAAGCCGGTAAGCATCCATGTGTGTCTCCAAATACTTGAGCCCATCGTGGACTCGAGGTTCTGCATACGATCTGTAGAATACCAGATACACTAAAATCAGTACGCATTTCGCATTATCGCTGTCACCAAAAGTGTTTGCGAACTTTATAGCTTGGCACAGTTGCGTTTCTCTGTGTTTTTCCAAACACTGCTCGTGCATACGACAGTCACACTCGCTGCATCTGTTCAGTTCATCATGACTGCCACTAGGCATCGGCCGTCGACATAGAGCACAATTTATATATGATGGTTGTTGTGCAAGTATAGTATCGTTCACCGAACATATACAATCACCTACAACGATGTGGTTAGTATAAGAAACCCTCGCATTTACATACCCGCAATGACAAGTTCGGTACTGATCAAACCCCTCAAAGACACTGGCTTGAGTACAGCATCAATACATTCACTGCATGAGTCTTTCCCAGTACCATCACATTTGTCGCACTTTTGTCTCTCATCCTTTGAGCCAGGCACCACCAGCTTCACACCGGCAGGAATAGTGAAAGGACATGATTTAGACAATTCCTCACCGGGAGAGATTATCTTGCATTTCTTTTCCGGAACTGTTGGACCGTTCCCCATTGCTCGAGCCTCGTCTTGTCGTCGTCGCAAGAGCTTGGATTTGAGATCGCCTTGACGCCGCGCTAAGCAAAACGGCGAGCAAGGCTGTGAAACGGAGCATGACCGGTAATGTTCCGGCGAATTGCCAGTACTTTGCACGATTTCTTTCGGTTCGGTGAATTTCGATAGAGAATTCGCCATTGGTTCTGTCAAGAACAGAGCGCCGATATGAAAGCTAGTTCGGTGGTATATGTTGTATGCTATGTGATGTCGGTAGCTGGGCAAGGCATGTACCCAACTTTTGTCGACATGATTTTTTCAATCTTCTAACAACTCCATATATTAGCAGTACGTTTCGTCTAATTTGTAGGTTGTACTATTTGCTACATAATGATTATGTCGCCAATGTGCAAGGTGTAACCAGTACGTCAAGGTGCAAGTCAGCAACCACCGAGTAATATTCAGAAACCTGCCGAATCTTCAAAGAGGTGCGTGAAATACAGAAGAATGTGAAATTATAAGGCTATAATTAAAGCATGAAACAATGGCTTATGGCACGCCGCAGCAGATGTGTCTAATAGTGCAGGGACTTAACGGTCTCAGGTTTCTCACCACAGAACCAGCGCAAATTACGTGTACAAGTATAATAATCTAGAAGATACATTGAGAACCGACCTGCCAAAGAGCTGGGAAATTTGACCTATCTGATATAACGTACGCAGACACATGCCAATACGTACCTTGGCATTCAATTTACCAAAAACGGAGGAGTCGCAAATGCGAGAGTGCAACACTGGGGCCCAGCTGAAAGAAACATTCCAGCACGGCTGAGGCATGTTACAGTCATCAATAAATAGGCACAGGCGTTTTGATGTTATTCTGGAACGAACATTATGCGCACGGCCCACAATCATCATGGCACGAAGATAATTCCACCAGAGAGTCCATTTTTGAAGATACAGTTTCAGGACTAAAATAAGTGCAAAAATGAGGGTATCAGATTCGGATACATCGGATCCTGGAGATCGTACATGTATCGCCAAACAATCGGGACTCGTTACCGCAAGTTGGGGAGCGTACTATTGACAGATGGAAATGTCAAAAAAAGGGGACGAGATCGAACCCGATTGTTGTAAAGTGTACCGTACAGTAAAATCCTTCCATTATGTAAAGTAGATTTGATCGAGTGAAACATTTTGTTTTGTTCTTCCAAAGTTTGATGGGTCCGTCAAGATGTAGAACCAATACAGTCCTTGTTCGTGAGAGATGGTGATACTAGAAATAACAGTGACTTATTAGTTCATATTCCATGCTGCAATTTGTATATTTATATTATCCAATCCGTAGAAAGAATACACACATTTACCGGGATTCCAAAAGATTCCAAGAACCCTGGGGTCTCAACTGCTAAAACAATGTGTAACCACAGGTGAGAATCCGTATGCGTGCCAATCCATTTATCGTGCAGCAGAACAGAAGGAGGAGGCACGGCTGAACGCGACGACCAACAGAGCAGAACAGACTTTCTTTAGAATACCAATAGATTTTATTATAAACTCAAGCTCACAGGGAAAGACTGGAACAGAATCTCTCTCTCATCTCCAACATACAAACTTTAATTATAAATAGCGACAAAGATCATACTAAGAATCGGTCAATTCTTCCAGATACAGACTCTCTCTGAATATTCAGTTACCCTGTAGAGAGCAGAATATCCCCATCTCCCAGGCAACCACTTGTGCGTCAACAACATAACTTTAAGAAACCCACAGAACTGTGCACCACACATGCTTCCTGCACCGAAACAGGCAGTCTGCGCGCCGATCAGCGCCGCCCGCCGGTTAGGAAAACAAGAGCACCAGAAAAAAGGTTGAAAATTCCTGCCCGTGCGCGCGCCGAGGAGAAAAAAGTCGCGTCTCTCGCGGGGCCCCCCCTGAGCTCGCAATCCACAACAAACGTTCTGTAGTGCAGCCAGTCCAGTCAGTCCACTGGATACATATAAAACCCCTCGAAAGCCCGCTCCTCTCCCTTCTTCTTTTTTTCTCTTCTTTCACACACGCAACTTCGCCTTTACGTCCGTCGTCCGCTCGTTTCACCCCTTTTCAATTCGTATTCTAATCCCTCGACACGTTTTTTAACACCCCTTTAATTCGCATTATCTTTCACACAACCGCAAATATGAAGTTCACTGCCGCAGCCCTCTTCACCGTCTTGGCCACTCTTGTCGCCGCCGACCCTAACGGATTCATTGTGCCAACTGCCAGCGACGTTTTGCAGGCCGGCCAGCCATTCATCGTCCGATGGAACAACACTGATGGTGGCGACCAGGTCGACTTGATTCTCAAGAACGGTGACCCAGACAACCTCCAGACCTTCCTCACCATCGCCAAGGACTTGCAGAACGGTGGTGCCGTCAAGTGGTCCGTCCCAGCCTCTGTCCCATCCGGAAAGTACGCCATTGCCATCAACCCATCCACCAACCCATCCCAGATTAACTACACTCCAGAGTTTGAGATTGCCAACTCCAACCCAGCCGCCGCTGCTTCTGCTTCTGGCTCTGGTGCTGCTTCTGGTGCCGCCTCTGCCTCTGGCTCTGGCGCTGCTTCTGGTTCTGCCTCTGCCTCTGCCACCGGCTCTGCTGCTGCCGCCTCCACTGATGCTGCCAACTCCACCTCTTCTGCCGCTGCTGCCACCACTTCTGCTGCCTCCAACTCGACCTCGTCTGCAGTTGCCAGCACCACCTCCGGCTCCGGCAACAGCTCTGCCAGCGCCACCGGCTCTGGTGCCTCTGGCTCTGGTGCTTCCAGCACTGGTGCTTCCGGTACTGGCTCCACTGCTGCTTCTTCTGCCACTGGTTCCTCTACCACCTCTGCCAGCAAGAACGCTGCCGGTGTTGTTGCCGTCAACGCTGCCACCCTTGCCCTTGCTGCCGGTGCCGCTTTCCTTGCTCTCTAAATTTTCCATTCTCCGTTCTTTCTTTTTTAATCTTCTTTGAAAAATGACAAGAAAACTAATAGACGTTTGGACAGTTTAAAAATGAGGAAGGGACATTTATATTTTTTATTCTTTTTTCTATTTACAACGTTTATTGTTTTTGACGGTTTTTTTTCTTCCCTGACTAATGATATATATTTTTTTGTATACACTTTATGAAATCTTTCAATTGAATTGCTCAATGCTAACTGGAGTGGATGGATGGTGTTTGTGGAGTTGCTATTCCAATGCCGATCATCACAGAGAGGGGGCGTTTAACGGGCGACGCCCGACGACGCGAATCTTTGGGGAGATCTGACGAGATCTAGATTACTCGTCATTAATTGTTCTTTCTACAGTAGTCTTTTTTTCTTCACTGAAAAGGTGTCAATGTGGGACTAATTAGTCTACCCCTGAAAACCCGGCATTGTGGGTCCATGCAGACAGAATTTTTTCCACCCATCTACAGTACAGTCACATCAAGCTTTTGGGTTATGTAAAAGGTTGCAAGGACTCTCTAGATTGAACCGGATCCAAAAAAATATTTTTTCACCCCAAGGCACCCTCGAAACGGTTCTTGGCGACAAACGCGATCTTGATTTGCTCAGGCGGATCATGGATCTGAGATGCATCCTCCTCCTTCAATCAAGGGATGACCCCAATGCAAAGAATGAAGAGGGCGCAAACCGGCAATGGTGATCCCACTGAACGCGGCGCCTTGCTAAATGAAAATTGAACAAATTTTTTTTCGTTGTTCCCTCTTTCACGAGGGGGCTAAGAATAGCCAGAAATGCAGGTCTGAGACCGGCACATTGAGAAACTCAAAAATGGAGTTCGAGTCGCGCATGAGAGAGTTGCCGAGATTTTTGATAATTGGGGCGGCCTTCAATTAATCGGATGGCAGGCTCGATATCCAGGTTCAAATGGATAATTATGGCACTTTGCACACATTTTAACCCGATTCTGGTTCCTCTTGTTTCTTCCCCCACGCGCCAATCGGGCACGCGGCTGTGAACTGGGAAATGGCGAATGGGAGTTCAAGTCGGGTGAAACTTCCGTCAGACACGGCGCCACGTAAAACTCCGCACACACGCACCGTAGTCTCAAAAAAAAAAATTCCGGAATTTTAGCTGCTTGAGAATCAGTCATTTACAGTGTACAGTTAGAATCAAAAATTGAATCAGCACTGGCAAGAATACGATTTCCACGTGAGACTGCATATGTGAAATTTTTAGAGTTTCGTACCAGGTGGAACATGAGACTTTTAATTTTTTTGACCCGGCAGCCGAGGTCCACAAGTACTGGAGTATTAATATCAAAGATTGAAAAAAAAAAAAACTGGAGTGCTTATTGGAGTAAAAATTTCCCTCCTATCTACTCGTATTCAGAGAGCGAGACGATTGAAGTGTGACAGAAGTGCATCTAAGATGTCTTTTTTGGGTTTCTCCAAGTGCATGACATTTGGCAGCTTCACTAGTTAGATCATACAAACCTTCTAATCTCGCATGCAACGGGTGCAATAAAATGCACGCCTGTCGCAAACTCAAAAAAATCCTCTTCACTGACATCTAGTGAAAGTTTTCATAGTGTACTGATCAAACTCTCCCGTTTCCATGACGACTACGATAGATCCCCCAGACGCGACGCGCGACCAACGCGTGCGAGAGAGTCTGTGCGCGTTTCTGAGACAGTTCGCCAAGCCGCACGTCGCCTATGTAAACAGAGAAGTTACACCTCGGGAAACTAAAGCACTAACATGACCATGTTCCCTGTTCTTGATTCCGACATAAGTAAGTAATTGTCCTCTCCTCACACTCCTTCAATTTCAACTCGTATAGCAAGAAGCGAAACAGGAATCACACGGAGGTGTCTCAAGCAATTCCCCACATGGGTGAGTAGGGATCCAAGGATAGGCGCAGTATCCCAGATCTCGACAGAACTAGTAGTAATAAATATCCATATTTTGCAGGGCTTATTATACAAAAGAACTTTATATATATGTATCAGTGAGGGAACCCCCGATGAAAGAGAGAGAAAAAGAGTGCAGGTGCGTGTATGTGTTCTGTGTGGTTAGTTGGGGTTTTTAAAAATGAAAGCTCCATCTTCGTTTCCCTCCTCTAAATCATGCCTTTTTTTAATTCATTTTTTCAGACTTATTCGTCGTTCATATACCGCGTCACTTCCAACAACTGGTCATCTTGCTGCACGCTCGAAGCACTCGCAATCCGTGTATTCGATGACGACGACGAGGATGAATTGGCCGACGCCGCAGCGTTGCCACCCAAAGACTGACCAGGCGGGATGGAAGGAGGAGCATAAAACTCCAACCGACCAGGCCCATCCACAGCATTGAAGAATTTAGCCATGTGAGTATGGTCCTCATCATTGCTGTTCTCGCCGCCACCGCTCAAAAATCCATTGAGCTCAGCAGTCCAGCCCAGCCATTCCTCAATCCAGCAAATCACAATCCACCACGCTCCAAATGAGCCACCGCCATTGACGCTAATGTCCCGCAAAACTGTACTGTTAATGGCTGACATGGCCCACAAAAAGAGTCGAGGAGGAACCTGCTGGAACCGTCCAGGTAGTGCCCTCAAATAGTCCGCCCACTTGATGATATGATCTTCACCCTTGACATCGGCCTTGCCGGTCTTGGAGTGAAGAAACTGATTGTTCTCAGGGTCATATATATCGCCGTACTCATCTGGTGACAAAAGCTGCGTCACTTCAATACTCAAAATCTGGCGCACCTGTTCACTGCATCCACCTGGCAACTGCCGTCGCAAAACAGACTCCACATCAATAAAGTCGTTCCAATCTTGCTTCATATGATCTGTCTCGTTCTTTTGAGATAAAATGTGGCCCGCATTTTGGCCAACCTCATTAGCTCGCAGCAACCGATCCACCAACCCGGCAAATGCTCTCACTGGCTTGAGCTTGGCTTCAGCAAAGCTGACGTCAAATCCCTTCACCGAGTTGTAAACATGTGGCATCAGCTCCTGGGCAAGCGATCGTAACCCATTCAACACTGGTGGCGGCACTTCTTGCAAAACTAGTGGACTCAAAAGTTGAACCATTTCCTAAAAAATTGTTAGTCACAGGGAGGCAATATAATCACATACTCGGAAGGTTAGCCAGTCGACCTTAATCATCCATTCCCTGACGCCATCGTCGTTGAGCAATTGTTGCACAGGACTTGTCAGGTTACCCACAAACACATCTATGATATGCAAAAATTCTTTAATATGCATAAACCTCAACGCTTCGATCAATGAACGGCAGTGCGATTTGTACAGCCCGTATACGACCACCACGGCATCGGGATCAAGCTCGGCTTGTATATAGTCCTGAAGTCGTGGAATTTCAAAGTTCTCGGCCGCAGTAGTGCTCGGTAACGAAATATGCTTGCAGTCATTAATGATCATGTTTCGGAACTTTCGAGCTTCCTTGGCCGTATTTGTAAACACAGAATCATCCAATAACCGTGAAGAGGATATTGACGAGCCAGTAGAAGTAGACTTGAGCCCTAGATCACTGCCTACACCAGTGCCTCGTCTTGGAACAGGAGTTCCTGCCCTGCTAAATGGAGAGTTTGCACCCGATGCAGACGGCGTACCATTTGAACTGATACCACCACCTACTACGCTAGCAGCAGCAACAGCATCAAGGCTATTGTTCAAAAGCTGCTCACGAAGATCAGGGCTGGCAATGCTATGTCGAGGTGTTCCTGCAGGTGTCGTACCAGTTGGTTGACTGAGCTCATCGATAAGTCGAACTCCGCAATAATGGTACTTGGACTGACCCCGCACACCTAAACGTCGCGTCTTGATCGAAGGGAAGACGACTCTCACCAGCTTGCCAAATGAAGCCGGGTTCAATGGCTTCATTTGAGTGGCCGAGCACATCTCAACGTATCGAGCGTAAATTCGACTTCTCGGAACGTTGGCATCTGCTGATTCCACACAACTCTTGATGATCCAAGTCATGCCGTATACTTGCCGCATCTTTTCAAAATCCGGATTATTTTCTTCCGTTCTGATTTTTTCTGCAAGTTGCTCGATTGGAATATCAGCCTGCTCCCTAGCACGGTTCCGCAATTCGCTCTCACTAAATGTCAGCGAGGCGGTGCCGCCCTGGCCATTTGAGATGGCGCTAGACTTGCGCTTTTTACCTGCCAGTTGCTCTGGCTCTGGCTTCTGGTCCATCTTGATTGGCCTTACTACTGCTTGCTGTTGCGTGCTATGAGCTTGTGATGCGCTAGTCGAGGACCTCACTGGGGTATGCTGCTGTTGTTGCTGTTGTGATTGTTGTTGCTGATGATGATGAGGATGGTGGTGATGTGAGATATTCGACGCGGCAGCTGCTGCGACAGCTGCTGCTGCAGCCGAAGCACTCAGCTGGTTGTTCGAAGCACTTGGACGAAGCTGAAACATATCTTCAGGATGCGTACTAGGTGTTTGTGTAGAAGGATTGTGGGCATGTGTGGGATTACCGTTACCGACCACCGAGTAATGTCCTTGAAACATTTCCAGGCCAAACGGCTGCTGTGTAACATAATCACCGTTCGGTCCTGTACCATTTGCATGCACGATCCCCTGCTGTGGATGCTGTTGATGGTGATGCTGAGCAGTAACATTCACGGCGACCTGGGCAGCACGCGAGCTAGACTCGCGGTCTTGCCTGTCCTTTTCTTCCTTTGGACCAACCAAATGTCGATGCTGATGGTGCGCGTTTAAATTCGGGTCAATGTAAGGGCCACTATTATTGTCCTCTCGACCTTCTCCGGCAGCACTTAAACTGTCCATATATGCTGCAGCGTTGGTATCACCCGGAGTAGTGTCCCCGGTGTTGTGCTGTTGCTGCTGCTGCTGTTGATGCTGTTGTTGCTGCTGCTGGTGGTTCATCACTGCTTGAGCGGCGGCCACTGCTGCGTGCATTACTGCCTGTTTATCTTCAACCGAATGCGACTGGTGTTGCGAATGGTGGTGGTGCGACGACGACGAGTGATTGTTCACTGCGGCCGATGACGAGGTTGAAGCGCCCGCAGATTGGGGTGCTTGAGCCTGTGTAGATGCAGCGTGGGCCACCCGCTGCTGATGGTGTTGGTGGAGGTGCTGTTGCGATTGAGCGCCCGACTGCGACTGTGCTTCGGCAGGGCTCATATTCAGACGAGATGCTCCATTTAGCGAGTCGTTGCCAAAATTTGCAGACAGGGAGTGGTGGTGGGATTGGATGCTAGTCGATGGGTTGTGCAGTGAGTGGTGTGGAAGAGGATGGTGCTGGTGGTGATGGTGGTGATGCAAAGAAGAGGATATGTCCTTGTCCATCGTTCCGTGAAAGAACGAGTAGGATTGCCCTCTGAGAACGTCGCTTGATGAACAAAAAAGGCCTCGTGAGACTCTTAGCGGCGGAAGTAGTAGTAGGGTGTTGGTGGAAGATGAGTCCTGGGTCGAAGGGGTGAGAAAAAAAATACTCGCTGCAAAAAAATCTCCACGCGATGGAGGAGGCTCACCAGTGTGCTAAAGCTCGGCCCACCAAAGAAATTATATGTACACTAGTAGACGACACAGGCAAGGAAAATTCTTTCTCAAAGACGAAAAAATATTTGATAATTAATCAGATTTGTATATGTTATTAGATGGCTGAAAAGGGGACCAAGAGAGCACTGTACTGCCATGCCCGATGGTCTAATTTAGCGGGTGCAGTAATGCAATAAGACTTTGTGCCTTCCTGCGCTCCGAATATTTGAGCGATCTACAGGTAGATATTGGAAAGTTCTAATTGTACCGAGCTGGTCTTTCCGAGCATTAGGACTACCATAAGCAATTCAATTTATTCCTTTTTTCCCAGCCTCAATTACTCGTGGCTATCCTTTCAGCTGGTACCAGGACACGGGCACAGGTGTGTTGAACCCATCATCTCCTTCCCGTCCCGTCCCTTTTCTCTGGATTTGTAAAAAAAGAATCAGATTCTCTGATGGGACATAAACAACACTAATATAGCCGCTAGAAATTCTATAGGTTATTTCGTGATCCTATTGTCCATAACTGCAAGGCATCTCGCGCAAATGTTAGATCACGGCTCTGCAGGGTTATTTTCATTGCTGCTGTCAATCACGATTCCAAAAGTATCCACCTCCTCGGTGACTGTGATTCAAAGCGCTTTTCTTACACGTACGTAATTCCAGAGTCTACAGCTAGAAAAGCACTCACTACGAATACATAAAAACCCACATACAGTAGTGAAGCAAGTCAAATACACATATTCTCGCTACAGCTCATCTAGAACTCGCTTGAGCTTCCAGCCGCACATAAATGCTGCTCCAGCAACCAGCCGATCGATAAAATGAGATATCCTCCAGTTGCCCGTTGCCTCGCCAACCTAAAAAAAGGTGAAAGCCGCACACAGGGTTGAAAAAAAGACCCAAAGAAAAAAAATCACCGTCACATTGGGAGTTAAGCAAAAGGGGTAATTTTTCACGCATGCCAGAATATTCACGCATGAAAGCACCCACTCAAACTCCCAACCCACTCAAACCAGACTCACGCTAGGCGGCGCACCCAATCTTCCACTCTTCTGTATCGACACTCGATCCATCTAGTCAATCCACAACCAAAAATGGCTCCAAAGACTACCGTCCCAGCCCACACCGAGGTCTTCCCACCAGAGACTCTCCTCAAGAAGCGAAAGAACGCTGAGCAGATTGCTGCCGCTAAGCAGAAGGCTGCTGCCGAGAAGAAGGCTTCCAACAAGAACAAGCGAAAGGTCATCTTCGAGCGAGCTGAGAAGTACGTCAAGGAGTACCGAGACCAGGAGCGAGAGCAGATCCGACTTCAGCGAGAGGCCAAGGCTTCCGGTGATGCTTACATTCCAGCCGAGCCAAAGCTTGTCTTTGCCATTCGAATCAAGGGTGTCAACAAGATTGCTCCAAAGCCACGAAAGGTCTTGCAGCTTTTGCGACTCCACCAGATCAACAACGGTGTTTTCATTCGATTGACCAAGGCTACTGCTGAGCTTTTGCGAATCGTTGAGCCATACATTGCTTACGGTTACCCAAACTACTCTTCCGTTCGACAGCTCGTTTACAAGCGAGGTCACGGTAAGGTCAACAAGCAGCGAGTCGCTCTTTCCGACAACGCCATCGTCGAGGAGGCTCTTGGCCAGCACGGCATCATCTGCATTGAGGACTTGATCCACGAGATCTACACTGTTGGTCCAAACTTCAAGCAGGCCTCCAACTTCCTCTGGCCATTCAAGCTCTCTAACCCATCTGGCGGTTGGGGTGTTGACCGAAAGTTCAAGCACTTCATCGAGGGCGGTTCCACCGGTAACCGAGAGGAGAACATCAACGCTTTGATCAAGGCTCAGAACTAAGCCCATCTATAGCGAAATGATGACAAAAAATTAAAAAAATTCCTTCCTCTCTAACTTTTGTAATGACCACTTTCACATTCGTATTTACTCAAAAAAAAGTCTTGCTTTGTTGTAACTCTTTTACTACTTATAATGTACATTTTGGATTCTGATAATTTAGTCTCTCTTTTGTATATTCGCGTCTAGCGATTGTGACCTGTCTATTATGGCAGTCATTTTTAGTGGATGCTGTTCTCGATGCCGAGATCTGCTGCGGCGCCGCTCGACACGCGGCTCGTCTTCTGAAGAGCCGTTTCCGTCTATTTTGCAATTATCACCCCGAGGGGGTGATTCACTCGGTCGAATATGCGCCGGAGGTGATAATGATTTGACGGAAGAAGCGTTCGAAGCGCTGACAATGCGTTTACTGACAATCTCACCCAGAGCATGAGTGAGCCGTCGCATGCTTTCTTCCATTGGAGGCGTTCTAGACCTGAAAGATTCCGGTGACGAATCGCGACTCTTGATGTTCGTACCACGCCAGCCGTGTAACCTCTTTAACTTTTCACTTGCAATGCCCACGTCCATCACACCTTCAATAAGTTCGAATGCAGATTCAAGGTCTTCCTCGGTTATTGGCAAGATCTTCTCCGAGGTGTTCTCCTCGTAAGACAGAAGCTCATCTTGACCATGACACGTCACCCACGGATGCTGTCTTAAATCACGCATGTTTATGCGCTTCTTTGGATCCTTCTCAAGTAGCTTGGAGAATAAATCTTCCAAATCATCGTCAAACATGGATACATCTGCCGTTTGGTTTATGATACAGTCAAACAAATCCATCAGTGTATCGGCCTTGAAAGGAAGAGTTCCTGTTAATAAATAATACAGTGTAACACCCATGGACCAAATGTCTGCCGGCCGACCTGCAACTTGCTGGACAGCCTCCATATTAGTGCCATTGGAGAGCTTTGAAAGCTCCGGTGCCATATAAGCGGGACTTCCTGCAGTCTTCTTAATGACATCGTTATCTTTTTCAAAGAGCTCTGAGACACCAAAGTCAACAATTTTCACCACGTCGTCTTCGTCCAGTAATACATTGTCCGCCTTTATATCGCGATGTATCACACCTTGTGAATGCAGGTACTCTATCCCGAGAATCAGATCTCTAAACATGAGCCTACATTGCTCCTCACCAAATGGAGAAGGTCCTTGATGATCCGATTTTAGTACAGCCCCCTGCTCGCACCATTCCATTATCATATACAAAGAATCACCGTGCGGATCGTCCAAAACTTCCACCAACGAAACGACATTGGGATGATCAAGCTTCTTCATGATTGCCACTTCCCTTTTGACCATACCCAAGGGACTCAGATCTTCTTGAGTACTCACGGCTTTGCTATTGGCTTTGCCAAGTATTCTCCGCTGCTTCATCATTGCCGTGCGGCACGCCCTTTGAAGTTGACTTTTGGAATACTCCTTCACAGCATATTTCGTATTCGTTTTTTCATCGACTGCCACCCTCACAGATCCGTAGCTTGCTCTGGCAACGTCGTTTTCTAGCTTGTATTGGTTAATAATGATTGTTTTGCCAAACTTGTCTGCACGATGTGTTGCGTCCAGTGTCTCTTTTATCTCTCTCGGTTTAGTGTTCCCCAGTCGAAATTGCTGTCGCGTGGGACTCATATGATTGGGGATAACGGGTGATGAGTGATACCTGAGCATTTGAGGTCTTGTTATCGGTCGTGATATATGTATGTCGAGTTCAGTCTCTGAACGCTCAGCAGCAGGGCGCACGTCGGAAGACATTGTGGGGGACCCTTGCCTTCGGCTTTTATACACTGGAGTCCGTTATAATATAAATGACTTGGAGGCCGCAAGCCTTAAGGACCCTTGCTAGCGGAAGAAAGAGTGTGGCGATCTAACCTCAAAAGGGTATTACAACTGGAAGACCTATTCCACGGAACTTAGTATCGGTTTGCGAGCGATCACCTTTCCAAGCCTAGCTACCCTGTTTCGTATGCGGGGGGTTCGAAATCAGAGGAGCAAACTATTCAAAGAGGGTTAGGGAACGACGGCGTTTCACTGAAAGCAGGAAGCGAGAGTCATAATATTCCCAGTATTAATGCTTTGTCGCTTGTAGCGGGTGGTATACACTGCCTCAAAGAGCACTGTACAAGAGAAGGTCCCAACGCGCTTGTTCTTTTCTTATGTGCGGGGCACGCAGGGAAGTTGCGGCTGCAGTGGCAAGGCTTTTTTTCATTTATATACTTCTAGAAGACCTACCTGCATAACAAAGTGGTTACTGAAAAAACTATGCGCTAGCTTAAACGACATTATGAGGATACAACCACGCATCTTGCACAAGGCTGCTCGTATCCACCCTCTGCTGCCGACCCTAGTGCCTGTTTGCCGTGGCATCGAGCCTGCATTACAAGAATTGGAGTGGATCCGGAGGGAAGTGCCTGCTGCCAATGTCCCCAACGCTGTAATGCGACGCGGGGTATTGTTTGAGCCACTACAATACGTGTTGGGGAGCCAACCATTTGGTGAGCTTGATATCCGGTGCCGCAAGGGTGTACTCATACCGCGCTGGGAGACTGAAGAATGGTGCTTGGGGCTGACGAACTTAGTACGAGGCAGATCGCTGACGGTTATCGACTATTGCACAGGTACAGGCTGTATTGCACTTGCACTGGCAGCATGTGGTTTAAAGTCTTCTGCGGTCCATGCTGTGGACATTTCACCAGTGGCTGCAAGACTTGCGCAGAGCAATGCTGATCGGTACAAGGCAGAAATTGAAAGCAGAGGTAATAGTCTTACAATACACCAAGGCGATGTATTGTTACAGGATGACCCAATTGTACAAGGTGGTGCCGACTTGGTAGTTGCTAATCCCCCTTATGTTACCAATACTCTGGATACGGAACGATCCGTACGGTTGCATGAACCGCATCTGGCCCTGAAAGGTAATCTGGAGTTCTATGAAGCGATTTTCAAGCATGCGCATAATATGTTTGCACAGGGCGTTGTAATGGAAGTCGGCGAGCTAGCTCAGATAGAACATAGTCGCCGCCTGGCTGCAGCAGCCGGGTGGGTAGGCTCAAGAGCAATTGCAGACTCTGTCGGAAAACCCAGGGTGGTGGCATTGTGGAGAACCAAGAACCATTTCTTGGAACAGTACGGTGTGGAGCAAGGGTTGGATTGAATGAGTCAAAGGATTGACAGTAGCACGTTGATTTGATTATGAGTGCTTATAGGGAGTCGGTCATGGCACTGTGTATATATGCTCATGTATTTTAGAAATAGTATTAGACCTGCGACGGCATTCTCCGTGTGTATATATGCTTATGTGATTTAAAAAGCCAATTAGATTGAATTAGACCTACCACGGCTGAAAAAAATGCTATTTACACTATTTATGCGTAGATCTATACCTTTCTCTTCTTCCTAGCGTTGATACCAACAGCCTCAATGCCCTTAGCAGGTACCACCCTGGTTCCCCACAGCATGTAGCCTCCATGCCCTCGCGTGGTCATGTGCGGATGCATTCGGCCAGGAAGAGTCTGATACTTTCGCACTCTCGTCTCCATAATCGTTGGCGCGACAATTCGCAAATCTTTTTGAAGAACATGCGTGAGGTTGAGGAGCTGCTCTTTGAATTCCGAGTATGCAACAATTGGACATGATCCGCCAACAGCAGGAATCAACCGTGGAATCAAGTTGGTCAAATTCAGCGTCGTTCCTGTCAACACAGCATCAAACTTGCTACCGTCAATTAGTTCACGGATTTGCAAGTAATCTGCATGCCTTTGGCGGCGACGGTAGTATTGCCCACGGGCACTAGACTTGAGTTCTTCCAAATCAGCCTCAGCCTTCTCTTCAAACCCTTCATACTCCTCCGGGCACATGAAATCTAGCCAGTTTATCGTCTTGATTTGCGAGTTTTGCGCCTCGGTTAGATCCATGTACTTTAATCCATCGAGATTAGGATGCTCGTTCTCATGCGCTACAACGATTAGTCCCTCGTCACCGATTCGCTCCAAAATGGCAGCTACCAGCAGCCCACTGAGGTCGTCAACAACCAAATACGTTCCACCAGGCTGGACATTGGCGTAGCTCAGCATCAATGCAAGTGTTTCGACCGATATGTTTTGAACACGAGAAGAGTCCTTCTCTAAATAAATATCAATGAGTTCGGTACTCGTAAGCGGCTCGGGCGTGAACTGTTGCAAAAACTTCTCCTTCTTTCGCTTAATATATTTCTCCTGTGAAAACTGCGTCTTTTTGTCGAATGCGGAATGGGCAGCTTTTACCTTGTCAATGATCTCTTGCCCTGCTAGTCCTTGTTTCTTCAATGCCTCAATATCAGACATGGCCAAGTTCTGCACACTGGGATCATCAACCAGCTCTCGGTTATTCTCATGAGGTAGCAACTCTGTTACCTCTTCATCACCTTCATCCAGCTTATAATCCTCCTTGACAATTTGAAGTTGCTTGTTCTCACCGATTTCGTATGTAAATCCAAACGGCTTACCCAAGATATCGTTCACTTTGAAGGTACCAAACTTTCCGAGGTTCACAGTTTGTCCCTTGACGAGTTTGACAACTTTGAAATTGCCGCTCGGTAAGCGGAACATAACATGTCTGTTTTCCTCTATTACCGACATTTTGATTTGTACTCAGTAGTAGTAGAGTTATGTGTGGCTGAAAAATAAACGTACGTGAGGCTCAAAAAAATTTTGGGAACGCATGCAGAAGAAAATTTCAAATATCAAGTTGAAATAAATAACACATTCTCCAACTACATTCACATTTTTTTTCACACAAGCATAATGGCTAAAACGAAAACCAAGAAGAGATCAGAAAAGCATCAACCGGCTCCTCCTTCGCTGGACGATTTAAAGTCTGTGAAAAAGGGCAAGGTGGATAAGAAGCAATCTCAGCCTAAGAGGACAGTCAGCAAGAAGAAGGGCAAAGTAGTAAAGATCGATCCCAAGAATATAGAAGAAGAGCAGAAGTTGCTATTTGGAAATTCAGACAATGAGGAGCAGAAGGGTCAGGATTATGAGGATGATGTTATGGTATCTGATGATGATGAAGAGCAGTCTGGCAAGTCGGGACGGCAGATGTTCAGTGACGACGACGATGATGCCGAGCTCGAAGAGCTAAATCAACAGGCCATTCGAGATCAGTTTGGATCAGATAACGATGAGGATGAGCTTGGAGGACATTTGAATGAAGATTCAGAGGATGAAGAGATGGATGACGAGTTCGATGTCAATTCCGACTCTGATCCTGAAGTAGACGCTAAACTGGTAGCCAAGATGAAGAGCACACAGCATATCTTGGAACCAGCTAAGGATGTCCTACCATCAGAAGAACAGAAGGCAGCAGAGAAGCAGGCTCCTGCGGATGTTATTACAGTGCGAACTCGTATTTTGGAGGTGGTGAAGGTACTTGAAGACTTCAAGGCCCTGAGAGAGCCAACACGAAGTCGCGCTGAGTACATTGAACAACTTCTGGAAGATATCTGCACGTACTATGGATACTCGCCTTATATGGCCGAAAAGCTTTTCGAATTGTTCAGTCCCTCTGAAGCTATTGAGTTCTTTGAAGCCAACGAAGTTGCTCGACCCATCACCATCCGTGTAAATACTTTGAAAACCAGAAGATCAGATCTTCGACAAGCTCTCATCAACCGAGGTGTGAATCTCGAATTCATCAAATGGACCAAGATTGGCCTTCAGGTTTTCGAATCAGAAGTGCCCATTGGCGCAACTCCCGAATACTTGGCGGGTCATTACATCCTACAAGCTGCATCTTCCTTCCTTCCAGTTATGGCCCTTGATGCCAAGGATGGAGAGCGAATTCTAGATATGGCCTCTGCCCCTGGTGGCAAGTCGACACACATTGCTGCACAGATGAAGAACACTGGCTGCCTCTTCGCTAATGATTTCAGCAAGGCTCGAACAAAGTCACTCATCGCTAACATCCATCGACTCGGCTGCACAAACACTATTGTATGCAACTATGATGCTCGAGAATTTCCAAAGGTTATCGGTGGCTTTGATCGTGTCTTGTTGGATGCTCCGTGCTCAGGCTCTGGTGTCATTGCAAAAGATCCACAGGTCAAGACCAACCGAACTGTAAAGGACTTTACACAACTTCCGTTCCTACAGAAACAGCTACTGTTGAGTGCAATTGACTCGGTAGACTCCAATTCCAAGACTGGCGGTATCATCGTCTATTCGACATGTTCTGTCATGACCGAAGAGAATGAGGCGGTGGTCGACTACGCACTGCGAAAGCGGCCAAACGTGGAATTGGTCGACACTGGACTTGAAATCGGAAAAGAAGGCTTCACCTCTTTCCGAGGAAAGAAGTTCAATCCAAAGGTAAAGCTCACCAGGCGATACTACCCGCACACTTATAACGTGGACGGTTTCTTCGTTGCAAAGTTCCGAAAGACTGGCCCATCACCGAATGACAACTCCAAGGCAGGCGCCAAAGAGAAGGAGGCTAACGCACGTGCAGAAAAGGATGAAGTGATTCCATCAATCATCCAGGATGGTGAAGACTTTGCCAGCTTCGATGCTGAAGAGGACAACTTCTATGCTGAGCAGAGCAAAAAGAAATGGATGAGAAAGAAGGGTATCGCCCCCAGACCGGACTCAAAGCCGGCTACCGCGGGAAAGTCATGATATATATAAAAAAAGTTCATAAGCAATGTGTATTTTTTGTTTCTTCTAATCATAAATTCGTTAATAACAATAAAAAAAGTTTGATAAAAATGCTGGATGTTCAAAATGCACTCCTTCCTTCCGCTCAAGTTCGTACAAGCTCCACCGTGGATACTCCCTTCATGCCTAACACGTAGCCAACAATATCAGGATCCATCGATACCATAATGTCTCGTTCGATTTTACTCTGCTTTTGCAGCACGTAGCCACCGCCCCTGTTCACCAAGTACTGGATGTTCTGGAGCGTCTCTGCATATAGGCTTGTGTCGTCGTTGAACACCACCCGGTACCAGTACGATCTCATTCAAAGTTGGTCTGCCGTTTTTTTGGTGGGTCTGTGATCAAAAATCTGGCGGTCGTATATTTCGCTAGTGTCTTATAGCAACCCCTAAAGAGGTGGCAGCTCACAGAGCTTAAATACTGCTTGGGCTCATTTGTGTTAATTTTCACCCTGGACTAGTGGCGAATGCGGCGAATCAATGTCCACGATAATGCCACATGGATCTTGTGCAGACAGGGCTAAAGATTTTGAGACATGCATCCCCAGCCGCACAGCGGAATAATGAGGAGAATAAAGTGTACAGTATCTATAGATGTACAAGTGTACTTGAGGTATTGATCCATGGCATTCATGTTACAGCTTGGAGTCAGCAATTTTCCTACTCGGAACTTCGTTGCGTTGCGTTTCAGGTCCGGAATATCGTACATTGAAACCCCGATGACGAACCTCATGGATCTCTGTATTTGTGAAGATCAAGACTAAAAATGTGGGGTCAATTAAAAAAATAAATAAAAATAGCAAGATGGTGTGGCTAATTACGTAGTACTAGATGAAGGAATTACCGAATCGATGCTCTTTGAGGTAGTCTGCGCCCATCTCTTCGTACTCCTGTCGTGTTACAGCAGCCTGTTTAAACTCATCAGTGAGCGACCAGGCAGCCATTCCCCGCCAAGCGTCAGTTTGTGGGTTTTTGGCCTTGATAACTCTGATAGGCGACCCCACCGGTAGTATACTTCGAAGGTCTTTCCGCAACCGCGTTTCAAGTCCAGGAAATTGAGACAACCCTCCAGTGACAAATATGTTGTTGGTGACCTCATCGGTCCGGGGTACGGGCCAGCGTCGCAAAAGCATGTCCTCACTTAGCTCCACTATACCCGCTTGGTCTACGCCAGCTATCGAGGGCTGGAACATGACCTCAGGTACACGGATTCGCTCGATGTTCAGATTCATTTGATGTGCCTGCGCTTGACTTTCAAGATCCAGCGGGCGAGGCCCCCGAAAGAACATGTTGATGCGAGAGTCTCGCCAATCAATGGCACCCTTGTGACGCGTAAAGTCTTCAATGTTGAACGTGGGATCGTGCTCTTCCAGCTGCTTTTGAAGCGATTGCAGATGTCTTTCCTCTTCTTCCTCTTCCTCGGAATCTTCGGCATTGGCTACATTTCGATAGACGGCCCAATCGCTGTCGTCAGCACCAAATGTATCATCCGGATCATCATCTGGATTTCGACCTCTTTTACGCTTGCCCTTGTTTGAATCATTGGCAAGCGAAGCCAATGTTTTCATACGCATTTGGGATGCATGACTCTTTCGATTGGCAAGGTCTTCTTTGAGCTTCTCCTTTTCACGCCGTTTGTCGAATATATCTTGAAGCTGTTCTCGCTTAGTTCTGGTCCATCCCTCGAGATCCTGTGCTCGCCATTCAGCTTCCTTCTGCGCCTCTTCTGCCTGCCGGAGCTTTTCCAGTTCTTTCTCTTCTTTAGCGCGCATTCGAGCATCGTAATTGGCTTTTAATAGCTTTTGCTTTCGCTTCTCTTTGATTTCATCTTCGTTCAATGCGTCGTCTGGTAGATCAATTAGAGGGAATGTAGGTATTTCCACCTCTTCTTCATCGCCAACATCCTGTTTACGAGCACGTCGTACTGCTTTCTCTAGCTCGCCAATCTGCTTTAGAACCTGACCCATGTCTTTATAGCCGTCACGGTCAAGGGTTTTCTTGGCGTCCTTTTTGGGGCCACTTTCAACCCGTTCCTTTAGATCATTTAGGTAGGCTAAGTTGCGCTCTTTCTCCATAAGCTTTTCAAGCCTAGCCTTGGCGGCCTGTTCTTGTAAACGCCGACCACTCTCCTTTCTCTTCTCAGCTATTCTTGCTAGCTCCTCCTCTGATTTTTCAACTACCGTGATTGGCACATATGGCGCCTCCACGACGCGCTCTCGATCTAAAATTCCATTCCAATCAAGGTAAGAAGATACTTCGGCCTCATAATTCTCCGAAACGTAGCAATGCTCGTGCATCAATACTGCTGCTTGAGAATTCGTGAGCTTTGTGGGAAATGTCGGATATTTCAGAGCTAGTAAACTCTGCAGGTACGCTGTCGATTGTCGGCCACCCCAGTTGATGCGCTTCGCCATTGACAGTACACCTTTGCCATCCACAACTGGAATGACGTGAGTCGATTCACTGCCGCCAGAAATAACCAGACCGTTTTTGGCCTTCATGTTGTAATCGAATGAGAATAGCGAATCAATGCCGTACGCCGCACTTGGAACTCTGTAGCACTCGAAGAGAAGTTCGCTCATCGACCTTCGTTGAGCACTTGGACATCCGACCATTTCACTCATAACAATCGGATTATTCACTGAACCCTCACTCTCGACGCTTAGATTAGCAAAGCTGTAGTCTAGTATAGTTTCCACCATATCCCAGTTTTGAATCAAGGTTCCGTCGAAAGGCGTTCGGACATTCTGCTTGGCCGTCGTATCGAGCAATATATCATTACCCACTAGCTGATATGTGTAGCTTATTTTTCGATCCCTAAACTTCGACGTCTGGGATGCAAAGTCATGTTGTGGTCCGTGCTCGATGTCAATGGCGTACCCGGCTCTTGTTTGCGACGTTCCAAAGTCAATTGCGATAGGAAGCCCGTCTTGCCATCCACCGGTGGGCTGTTCAGCAGTCGCAGGTGGATCTATATCCTTGATAGGATATATGTTCCGAGCTGGCTCCGGCTCTCGATCGTCTTTGGTCATGCCCAAAAAAATAATGAACTTCAAATGCCAGTCGCCGAAACGTCGCGAAAAGTTCAACTGTTCGGCGAACGCGCGTTGGGATGGATGGCGGCGAAGTAAGACTTGAGGGGTGGTGATTTGTCTTTCTTGACACCACCACCACATTCAAATTCCAACCATGAGTGACACGTCGAGCCCACAGTATAATATACTGACGATTATGAAGCGGTATGTTGAATTGTGATATGAATTTGTCTACTAACTGGATTTACAGGCTTGAAGCCGCCACGTCTAGATTGGAGGACCTTACTGTCTTCCAGTCGGACTCGCTCAAGAAGGCGGGCTCCAAGAGCGTAACAATTGACCTTACGCCACGACATGACGAGGACGTACCAATGCCAGATGTGGACGAAGTTAAGCCTCTCAGCACAAGCTTGAAAGAGTTTGATGACCTCATTGCTGAGTTTGTTGATCCATTTGTAGCATTGAGTAAGGGTATCGACCCGTTGGTTGAGGAACAGGCTGTCTCACTGCATAAGGCCTTTGAAAGCGAACGACAATTGCTGGAGATTTCGGAGCATGCAGCCAAGCCCCAGCTGTCAGATAAAGCATTCCAAGATCTATTTGCCCCAATCGCTCAGCAAGGTGCATCTATTGGCAACGTTAGAGAGTCCAATCGGGCTTCCAAGTTCTCTTTCCACCTTGCCACGGTGGCTGAGGGTATTCCTGCTCTGGCTTGGGTGACTGATGAGAAGCCTGTTGCCTATATCACAGATTTCAAAGATGCGGCTCAATTCTGGGCTAACAAGATTTTGAAAGAGTTCAAGGAGACTGACAAGAAGCAAGTGGAGTGGGCCCAGAGTTTCTCCAAGCTACTCAATGGACTACAACAGTATGTCAAAAAGAACCACACCACGGGTCTTTCTTGGGCACGAGATGGCAAGCCGCTTGCAGAAGTGCTGAAGAACCTTCCAGCAAGTGCGCCGTCTACACCAAAGGTCGGTGCGGCGTCATCGCCAGCTCCTCCTTCAGCAGCAGGTGGTCCACCACCACCGCCACCTCCTCCACCACCTCCTATGCCACCAGCATCCGTGTTCCAAGTGGAGAAGTCCGAGCCAAGTGGCATGAGTGCTGTCTTTGCTGACTTGAACAAGGGTGAGGGTGTCACCGCTGGCTTGAAGAAAGTCGATAAGAGCCAAATGACCCACAAGAATCCAGAATTGAGGAACAATGACCCTGTTTTGGCTAAACGTGCAAGTCCTAAACCGCCAAAGAAACCGGCCACTCTCTCCAAGAAGAAGCCAGCTCGAAAAGAACTAGAAGATAGAAAGTGGATTATTGAGAACTTTGACGACGTCCACGATATCGTTATTGACGCTGAGATGGATCAAGTAGTATTCATTGACCGATGCAACAAGTGCACAATAATGATCAATGGCAAGGTGAATACTGTGTTTGTTAACAGCTCCTCCAGCTTGGGATTGATGGTCGAGAGCCTAGTAGGAGCAGTTGAGATCGTCAAGACGAACAACTTTAAAGTACAAGTCACCGGGCAGCTTCCAACTTTGAGCGTTGATCAGTGCGACAAGGGTGAGGTTTACCTCAATGAGAACTCACGCTCTGCCGAAATTTACACTTCTCAATCCACTGGCCTCAATATCTGTTTGGCTAAAGGCGACGAGGGCGATTTCACTGAGCAACCGGTGCCGGAGCAGCTTGTTCATACAATCTCGGAAAATGGTACCCTCAAGAGTGAAATCGTAGTGCACAAGGACTAGGTCTGTGTTATACACGACCCGTTGTAATTGTTTCTTTAGGTATGAATTTAACAAAACACTTATCATTTTTGACAAAACTCGCTGCTGCATCCACTGTTTCAATGCTTTTAGTTTCATTAATTGCACGGCTCTGAAAAGTCATTGCCTTATCTATTTACACTGTTATTTCATACATATATATTACAAGTTCTTTCTTCGCTTTCGTGAGTAGAACATATATGCTCGTTCATGCATGTCGAGAGGGAATGGTGTAATAATCTCGGAGTGTCCAGGTCGAGCGACTGGATCCCGCAAGTAAACTGCATGGCAGGACTTGAACGATATCTCGATGTGATGTGGTAGCACAGCGAATGGAGCCACAAACGGTCTCGGGTTCCATGGCGTGAAGTATTGCTTCGTTGGGTCGGTGAGACCATAAAGCTTTCCATCTGAGAATGGCAGCTTGACCTGAACGGAGCTTGGATCCTCCTCGGCAGCTGCGAGATCGACGGGCTCTAGGGCTTCAGGTAACCGCTTGATCCATGTCGCAGAGTACCTCTCCTGAGGCTTGGCTTCAGATCTCAGTTGTTTCTGGTGAGTTTCTTGGATTTCCTTCTGTTTGATCTTAATGATCTCCTGAACGAGCGCTTTAACATCGCTCTTATTAGCTGGTGAGTCCTTGCCCTTTCCATAGTACGCCTCAACAGAAGCATCTACAGCATCCTGAGCCTTTTTCTCAGTGAAAGTTCGAATCTCGGCTGGAGACGCGCCCTTGCTGCTTCCATTCTTGCCAGTCACTAGAGAAAACACCGACAGGCATTTTGTGAGTAGCGGACCCTCGCTCAACGGAAGAGTGTTGTATTTCTCGAAAAATGGCTCATTCTCGAGAATCGTCTTTAGAACAGTTCTAGCGGTTACAGAATCAAGCTGCTGCCGCATCTCGTCGCGAATTTTCTCATTGGCTGCCGTTATTCGCTTCTTCTGCTTCTTCAAATATAGCTTGTTGAAGACTGCATGTTTTGACCTGTTGTGCTGACGGAGTCTCCACATCTTCAAAGGGTATTTCTTGCATCTTCTGACATAGTCGTTGTATCGCTTGATCTGTTTGTTAACCAGCTGCACACTCTCCTTCACAGATGGCTTCTTTCGCCCAAGTGCAAACAAAACGGCTTCCGGATCGACAGAGAATACATCGCCGGCTTTGAGTTCGTATCCGGGAGCCTTAATCTTGACACCGTTCACCTTGACTTTTCCTTTCACGATGAACTGCGCGGCTTGTCGTGGACTTGCTGCAAAGAAAGATCTGAATAGCGCAGTGTCCAGTCGTCGTTCAACAGCTAGATATGTCTGCAAGCCCCACGGCGTTTCTTGAGCTGCTGCTGCATCGGCAGACTTTGTACTCTTCAAAGGATTCACACCATTCAACACACCACTAAACACATTTCGAAATTGCGTCTCTGTGAGTTTCTCACCGTGATACGCCCTCGTCTCCTGCTTAGCCTGGAATTTCTGCTGAAACATTGTACCTCGCCGCATAGCTTTTCGCCAAGTCACGGCATTGAACAAGTTGTACTTGTTGAAGGAACTTCTGATCCTCTTCCTAGTTAAGGAGAAGAGCAGCTGCTGTCTTCGTGGCATTTTGCAGGGTCAAGGAACTCAAGAGCGGCTTGAGGTGTTGAAATTTTTTGATCCAAACTGTCGCTGAGCTAAAAGCCCGGCCGCTCCCGCTGCGCGCGTGCTCCGGTTTACCCTCCTACCAACTTGCGTAACCGAATCGAGTACTCAGGACCTTCAAAATCGGCAACAGTCTAGTATGACCGCAAGTTTACGCTCGTGGACAGAGCAGCAGGAGACTAGCCTGTTCCGGGCAATATGCCGCTTCAAGCCTGTTGGAAAGCACAAGCACTTTAGAATGATCAGTATACATGGCACGGTCAATAACGCACATGTTGCTGGAGAGCGGCTCTCGACTAAGGATATATGGGACAAGCTATCTGATTTTTACGATTTGAAGAGATTAGACGGTATTGAGAGTCCGGAAGGTAGCGATGTCGAGAAGCATTTTTATCTGCCTTACGACCAGTACGGGGAGCTGATGGTGGCTCAAGCACAGAATCCCGATGCGGAATCCTCAGATGAGGAAGCAGTCCATGACGGAGAGACTGAAGGAAATAATGAGGGCGAAGAGGATGAGGAGCAAGAAAATGAGGATCAAGCAGATATCGACGAGGAAGATGCAGAGGAGGGTGACGATGCAGAAGAAGAAGAGGCCGAGGAAGGTGAAGCTGAAGACAAAGATCACGATAATGGTGATGACGAAGGGGAAGACGAGGAAGAAGCAGAGGAGGAAGATGAGGAGGAAGAGGAAGAAGAGGTAGATCCGGAACCTAAGAAGAGAGGGCGCAAGAAGAAGTCTGCTGCACCATCTCCGCCGCCAGCGCCAAAGACACGCAAACGCGCATCAACGACCCCGACAGCTGCTCCAACCACAAAGCGTGCTCGCAGGTCTCGCGTCCCTGCTAAAGAAGAAGAAGATGGTGATGGTGCCTCGACGGCGTCGACAGCATCGTCACGGTCGAAGAAAAAAGCACCGGTGGCCAAAAAACCCACCCGCCGCAGCACACGAAAGAAATAGAATTGGCCCTGGCCAGTAGAATTCAAGTCTTATTTATTGATATATTGCACACTGATACTAACTTAATGCTTTGTAATCTTCAACAACTCAACTTCAAAGATCAAAGTCGAATTTGGTGGAATTCGACCTGGGAAGCCTCGGGCACCATAGCCATAGTCGGAGGAAATAGTCAAAACAGCCTTCTCACCGAGTGACATTTGTGGGACACCTTCGTCCCAGCCCTTGATCACTTGACCAACGCCAATGATGGTCTCGAATGGTCGGCCACGATCTCGGGAGGAGTCAAACTTCTGGCCATTCTCAAGAGTGCCAATGTAGTGCATAGACACCTGGTCACCCTTAGATGGGAAGGTCTTTCCGTCGCCTTTAAGAATTAGTTAGTAGACTGGTTCAATGGATTCACATACCTGGAGCAATTGATTGAACTTGGACGCCCATTTTTTTCTTGTTGTTAGGATGAGGCGAGTTTGTGGCGGCGGGGAACTTGGGAGAACTAGGTCTATGATTGTCATCATTTGGCTATGGAAAACTAGTCTAGGATCATGGCGCTTTTACGTAAAGCTCATTTTTATCTGCTCTAACAAATTCGTTTGCACTGACAATGAGCAGTGTGCGTTTGAAGTATGTGTCGTGAATTCGTAAATTGGGTAGCTTCAACCAGCCTTGAGCAGTGGGAAGCAGAATGTACTCCAGTGATCGCCGAGTGTATGGAAGAACACGCAAACTCTGATCCTTCGGGCCCTCAAATCCAAATTCATCACTCGATGACATGGTCACAGAGTATGTGAGTATGTGGCTTGTGGCGTTTTCGATAAAATACCTCAATTTGATGAACCTGCCTTGAGCTTCGCCGACCACAATGGCTCGCGGTTCATATAGAGGCAGAGACAATCTCACGACGGGGATTTCATAGGTGTTTATTTCATCTGATGTCTCCCTCTTCCATTTCAACCTCAAATGTGCTTCAGCGGCTACAGACCGTACTTCCCGTTCGCCACGGCTAATGTCAAAGGTGAAGGACATTTTGGAGCCCTCGTTGTGGCCCAAACGTAGTTGCTGGTCTGCTGGTTGCTCGATTATATCGCAATGAGCCTCGCCAGTGTTCACTGGGTCCACGGTGAGCTCCGAGCCTAGCACAATTACTTTGCTCTCACCGAGAAATAGCATAGAAGCTATTAGTTCCCATCGCTTCTTGATCAATGGAGCATGCGATACAGAATCATGAGGTATGAAGCTGGATGGCCAATTCTCTGGATGAAGACGTGGAAGGACGTTGAAGTTGACCCTAAAAGGTTTAGCAACAGCCACATTAATGTAGAGCGAGTCCTTGATGGCAGTATCGTCCGATACTAAAGTATAAGATGCACCAAAGTCGATAGTCATACCAGTAGCTCCAGCAACTGGTACGTGAATTTTGTATGCATATTGTTTCAACTCTGGCTCCTGTATCACCTTGTCAACATCGGTTATGACCTCTACTGGCTTTCCTTCGTTAGTTGAGACTGCACATTTGAGCTCTAGGTTGATGGTTTCTTCTTCTTCATTGAGTACCTCGAGAATTAGATTTAGCGTCTCTCCAGCAGCTGCTGTACCGACATTCGAGGTAGACAGCTTGATACGTGGCGGACGTGGTGCAATATGAACAAAATGCGGCTGTTGTATTCTTCGTCGACGAGTTTCGTCATGCGATCTCCACTGAAACGTGTTCGACTCCATTGAAAGTGGGATTTTGTAGAGATATTTGACACCCCCGAAGGTAGACTCTGCAGTCAATCGTAATATTCTCGCATCTCCAAGATCTTTAGGAATATGAGTGAGCTGATAGACTTTTTGGTTGTTATTGAACGATAAATTAGTCTCATCTTGACCGAAAAATGAGCCTTCAATATCGCTATGCTTGAGCTCAATGTCCGGTAGCCCAGAGAAGACGATTGAAAGCTTGTCGATCGTCCAGTCCCGCGAACATGAAAGGGCAAGCTGGGAATTCGAGGGTATGCCGACATGAAACTCACTCGCTTCGAACGCAAAATGTGCACTGAAAGGAGATACGTATCCTTTTACTTCTTGTTCACTGATTTGCGTCAGATCGATTTCCTGGCCACTCAAAACATTGAGCTCTATAGTGGCCCTCACAGAATCCTCTGTTTTATTCGCTGTGCCAGCACACTTGACTATAAGCCTTAAGATTTCTTTAAGAATTGGCCCGTAAGAGTCTCGGCGATAAATAGTGGCGGCATCTTTGAGACAAGTGAGAGCTGATTCAAAGTCTTCTTTGGCTATGAGCGCTTCACCTTGTCTGTACAGGGCATATGCTACCGACCGCTGATGGACAGGGTCTTGACTAAGATCTTTCTTCGCTTTCCGCAATGCATCGAAAATGGGCTCTTCCAAGTCAAACGCATCACTTTCTCGCATCAACTCAACAGCGCTGAGATAGAGATTACCACATCTAGGCAGGCGTGGTGTTAGGTCCTCGATTCCCCCAGCCATTGGTGCTTTCTTCGATATAGTCAAGTCTCCCGTAGATTCAACATACTGAGCTAACTTCAAGAATTGCTTTGCTCGCCACAGACTCAGGTCGAAGCCCTCGTTTCTCTGAGAAAAATCGCTAATGGCATTCAGGTGAGAAAGGAATTTGCGATATCCAAGGTTGGGTTGGTCGATATAAATACATATCTTGATCATTTTCTGTGCAAGATAATCGGCTATTTCCACCGTCTCATTCCATCTTTTGCTTTTGCGTGAGGTAGTTGCCTCCAAAAGCTCTATAACATTATCATAAGCTGTTTCATGAGCTTTGAGCGACGCATCCAAGTCTTGCCTGAACTCACACAGAGCAGCAATTTTAATTGAATATCGAGCCTCCCAGCCCGCACTGGTAAGCGGCAAAGACGATATGCTGTTTCCGCTGGTTTCATCATCGTCATTACGCACATGGTGATTACCAATCTTCTTCTTGATATTTTTGCTCAAGTTCGCATAGAACTCCAAGCCCTGATTGTAAGCCATCTGGCATAACTGCTCTACAAATGTTTCCTTCTCCACCTGCGAGTACGATGAGGGGACGTAGAACAGCCCTGTTCGCTTCTCCAACCCTGTCGCTCTGCGAAGATTTGATATTCGTTCTTCTGACACAATATTCTCGCCAATTACTACTGCAACGAACTTTGTGTCTCGCTTCGCCCACTGACTCTTCAGTTTGACTAAATCTTGGATCAATGCTTCGTCCGTCGATGTGTCGCCGAATATGTGGAAACTTATCGTCATCGCAGGTTGGATATAAAGATACTTTTGGATCCATAGAGCGTCGAAAAGACCATCGGGATATAGTTTAGAGTGCGGATTGCGCGGTGATAAAATCGAGTGTCGCTGGCCATCAGGGTATTTGCCGTCTCGTTTCACTGGGATGAGCCGATATGTCTATGAAATGTCAGCGACACTGCGATGTACGGTAATAACATACGTCATCAATAAATTGGATGTTTAGCAAGTGATTTAGCTTTTTCCGCGATGCTTTGAGTGCCAACAGCTCGACGATTTTGAGGTCATTTGCTTTTGCGGCAAATCGACCCTTAATGTCTAATGCCACTGGGTGATCAATAGCCTTTGGTCTCACAGCCAATGGCTCACCATTAATCTCCAGGGGATGCGAACCAAGTACCTGACCTCCTCCCAAGCCACTTATTAGCAGTAGGGGGACGAGATGATATAGGTAATCTTGCGTCGCTTCCATCACTCGTGGCGTCGTTGAATGATGGTGGGAAGAGAAAGCCGCACAACGGTGTTCGAAAAGGACGCGACTTGGCGTGTGTTGTTACACCATCGACAAACTTTGAACATTTTTATGCACAATAAATCATACCCTACAAAGACTAATGATACTCAATTACTCGCCAGTGAAATTTGGCTTTCGCTTCTCAGCGAATGCAGCCATACCCTCCTTCTGATCCTTTGATCCGAACAGCGAGTGGAACACACGTCGCTCATACTTTAGTCCTTGGTCCAACGGCAATTGATATCCCTCGTTTACAATTTCCTTGCAAGCTTTAACGGCAAGTGGAGAGTATTCAGCAATCTTCGCGGCGGTCTTGACAGCTTCGTTGACAAGCTCCTGAGGCGGAAATATTTTGGACACCAGCCCCCATTCGAGAGCCTGAGCAGCTGTGAAATTGTCACCGGTCAAGATAAGTTCCATAGCTCGAGACTTTCCGATCAGCAAAGGGAGCCTTTGAGAGCCACCAGCACCCGGAGTGACTCCGAGCTTGATCTCTGGCTGGCCAAACACAGCTTTCTCCCCAGCGTAGATAATATCAGCCATCATAGCCAATTCGCAGCCTCCTCCTAGAGCATATCCGTTAACTGCAGCAATAATTGGCTTCTTGATCCGCAATTGATCAGACCAGCTTTCGATGAAATCCCGCCCGTAGACCTCTGCGAAGGTCTTGTCCTTCATTTCCTTGATATCAGCACCGGCGGCAAACGCTTTTTCGCTACCAGTGATCACTACCGCACCAATCTCTTTGTCATTGTCTGCGGCAACAAGAGCGTGATTTAGTTCCTTGATCAAAGGAGTGAAAAGTGCGTTCAATGCCTTGGGACGGTTCAGGGTCACTTGACGCACACCCGAAGCCGGCTTGGAAACAATGATATGTTCGTATGAGGTTGCCGTAGACATCAGACGAAGTCCCGCTCGAAACGAGAGAGTTTTTGTTGCGAACATGTTTGTATATCGAACGATACTACAGTATTGTGGGGAAGAGAGACGCCGATTTATAGCCGAGCAAGAAGCGCGTGCGCTCGGTCGGGTATCGGCGCATTCGGAAGCGGAAAGGTATAATGCCACGCGTATTATACTTGTTGAAATGGGATGGTTTTTGAATTGATCATGGGCTATGGTACATTTACAGATTTAAATTTTAGTCCTAAGCTCGGGAGTAGGCATCGAGTCGCTGTCGAAGCTCTGGTCGTTCCCGCATAATTCGTAACTGAGTCCTTGCGGCTTCGGCATATTGCAATGCTTGAACACGCTCAGGATGGCTTCGAGCGATTTCAGCGTTTCGCTGGAAGAAATCAAGAGCTTCCTCTGTCTTGCCCTGCTGGAGACAGTATTGGGCGAGGGTTGCAATGGCAATGTCGCTTAGTGGATCCAATGCGGCAGCCTTTCTGCAGACGGCTTCGGCCTGAGTAAGGTCTTGGGTTTGCTGGAAAATGGCAAGAGATTTGTTCACCAAGCTGAGCACGTTGATGGCGCCAGTGGATTTTGCGCTTTCAAGCTCAATTGCAATGTCAAACTGCTTGATAGCTTCCTGGTGGTCGCCTTGGTCAAGCAAAATTTCACCGTAGTAGTTGTGGACATCAGATGACTCTGGGTATCGCTTAAGAAGCTTTCTGAAAGATGCCACAGCGGTCTGAACCGACTGCATTCGGTATTGTGTGACGGCAAGTTGAATGTGAGAAAACATAAATTCCTCGTCGAGAGAAGCGCTCTGCTCGTAATCTCGCACAGCGGCGTTGAAATCAGAGGTCAAGAAGGAAATTTGTGCCCTGTGGTAGTAAATATCTGGAGAAAGTGGGTTGAGTTGCACAGCAGCTTCGAAATCCTTCTTGGCAGAGTCGATATCACCATTTTCCATGTGAATGGAAGATCGCTTGATGTAGGCCTGTACAGATGGCTTGACTTCGATGCTCTGTTCAATATCCTTCATTGCAGCTTCGGAATCGCCTAGAAGGAACTTGAATGTACCTCGATATTCAAGAGCAAGATCAATGTTTTCAGCGTTGGCATCAATAGCCTTCTTAAAATAGTCATAAGCCTGTTCATAAGATGTGGAGGTTTCTTGATCCAATGCATCAAACGCCAACTTCAAGTAGTAGTCACCGGTATCAGCAGGAGCATCCTTGACGCTCTGTGGAAGTTCTCGTGGTCGGAAAGAAGTCAGGTACGATTTGATGAAATTAGCAGAAGGCAAATCGGCAGAGATCTCAGAGTACTTTTCCTTGGCGATCTTCTCGGCCTGGAGCTTCAAAACTCGGTCCACAGAGTTGTTCATGCTCTGATCAGCAAATCCTCCTAGAATACAAGATGCAGTGAAATCGAAGATGGCATCCTTGTACTGGCCAAGCTTTTCGTAGGCAACCGCTCGTCTAGAAAGACACTTGGTGTAGTCTGGTCGAATGGAAAGGGCCTTGGTGGTATCCTCGATCACTTTTTCATAGTTCTTGAGCGAATTGTAGCACGCAGCTCGGTTAGAGTAAAACACCGGGTCGCTGTCGCTACATCGAATAGCACTAGTGTAAAATTCAATTGCTCGTTCGTAACTCTTTTTGGCAAAGGCATCATTACCAGCAGCCTTCAACAAAGCAGCCAGCTCGTTGAGCTCTTCAATGGCGATACCTCGGAGCTCAGTGGTAGCGGTAACGACTGGATACTCTGGGCCATCGTCCGAATCCCGAGTAAGAGGGATACCATAGAGTTCTTTGCTCTCCTCCTTAGCTTGTTGTTGCTGCTTCTTCTTCTTTTTCTTATCGTTCTTCTTCTTCTTTTGCGTCGAGGTAGCAGCTTCGTCGGCCGAGTCGACAGCCGACTTGTTCTGCTGCTGCGATTGCGCAGCTGGTGGCGCACTCTGGGAAGCATAGTAGATACCCAGTCCCACGCCGACAGCCACGACGGCGGTGGTCGCTATGACCGCCGTTTTGTTCCTTTGCACAAACCCGGAAAGCGAGGACATTTGGCGTCTACACTAGTTGAATCTGTGTTCTCTGAAGGTAGCTAGTTGGCAAAAACTCAGTGGTTGCACAGTGAAAAGTTTCGTCCTTGGATTTTTGGTCGCGCGGTGCGGATCGCAGTCCACAGGTTGGGAGTTTTTCAGTGCGCCTTCCGTTCTATTAGCGGGCACGATCGGACCCGGTACCATCAACTCGAGCATAATCGACACATTGGAGTAAATGACATGGCCAATTGTCACTTAATTAGAAGATATTGTTACTTGAAAGTTGGGATAATGCGTAGACAGGAAAGCACTTTTAACGCACGGCTGTATCGTAAATCAATGGCGATCACAGATCCTGCGCAGATTGACTCGTAGTCATTTGTGCCAATGTCAACTGTGAGGACTGTACAGTAGGCAAAATTTGATTGCCATAATAAATGTGGAAAGCCTATGTTTAATGAAAAAAAAATATTTCATTTATCTATCGAGCGCATTTTTGAACGTGTACAGCTTAGTTAAAATACATGTGCAAGCGTTTGACTTGCACGTGAGTTGCCAAACATCAAACTTCCGTTCCGCCGATACAGCGCAAAGATGTGCGTATTTGTAGTTTACGCACGACTTCAGAGCATATATCCTACTTTACCGAACGTAATGTTTGTCTTTGTATAGTCGCATCTATATCTTTATCGGATCCCTGTAAATTGAACTAAAAGCTTTGTAGACCTGGATCCGTGTACAACGGTGGCCCCGGCCTGTGACAATTACTCCGGACTGAGACCGGAGATGGGCTGGGGTAGTGTGGGGGCACTCAGCCGGATAATGTAGCAAAATACACATATAATTATTAAAAACTGGGGTCGTTATTTCGTATGGCGGACAAGCGGATTTGTTTGTCATCCTTTCATCGTGGATGCCCGTTAGAGTTTTGACCTCTGCCTTTGACCAGCTATCATGTACCGGTAGCACCTTGATACCTCAGCCCCAACGCTATTACAAACAAGCCTAATCCACCTTTAGCCGAAAAATTTGATGCCGCACCCAACCAAAACCTGGTACACTCGTGCAAAAAGTACCGGTATTTGCTTCGCCGACACACAGCAGATATATCATCGTGCAGTGGGGATTTTTCAAACTGAATCAGTCTGGGGGTGCGGCGCGGAGGCAAGGTCGGTTTTCGCCGAGGCACTTTTCGGCGTGTGAAATCTGCCCCGGCCTAGATTCCTGCGCTGGCAGGGCTGGGGTAAGTGCGCGTGTATCCGATCGTATATATAAAGAGACCTCCAGCACATCTGCCCAACGTTCCTTTCATCCGACACACTTCACATACAGTACAGTCTCTAGAGAAATCCAATGCTGGCTCGAAGAATGTCGCGAGCCGTGATTGCAAACTCCAACAAGATGGTCCGTCTTAACTCAACTCACGCGTACGTCGAGGACAAATCCAAGGGCGCTATGCTTAGGTACCAGGAATCGCTTCCGAAGCTTCCAGTGCCAACTTTGGAGGAGACTGCCGTTCGATACCTTAAGAGCATTCAACCACTTGCTACACCTGAGCAGTACGCTGCCAGCGAGGCTGCCTTGAAGAGCTTTTTGCAGAAGGAGGGTCCAGAGCTGCAGAAGAAGCTTCTGGCTAAAGCCAATGATCCAAGCACCAAGAACTGGATGTACGACTGGTGGAACAACGAGGCATATCTTGAATACCGAGATCCAGTTGTGCCATACGTTTCCTACTTCTATTCTCACAAGGACGACAAGCTCCGAAAGGCACCTGCTCAGCGAGCTGCCTATATTGCCACTGCCGTACTTGACTTCAAGCGACAAGTCGACACTGGCGCTTTGGAGCCAGAGTACATGAAGAAGAACCCAATCTGCATGGATGCTTACAAGTGGATGTTTAACGTTTCCCGAGTTCCGGCTCGAGGAACTGACAAGACGGTTACTTACGACAAATCTCAGAACAAGCATATCATTGTCATCAAGAAGAACCGATTTTTCAAGGTTCTTCATGAAGTTGATGGAAAGCAGTTGACTACTGCAGAGTTGGAGAAGCAGTTTGAGCAGGTCATCAAGCTTGGTGACACTTATGGTCCAGCCATTGGTGCTCTCACCTCTGAGAACAGAGACAAGTGGGCCGATTTCCGAGATCTTTTGGTAAAGGCTGGAAACGAGCCTTCTTTGAAGGAGATTGAAGCCGCTTCGTTCGTTGTCTGCTTTGACGAGGCTTCGCCAGTTACTCGAGAAGAGCGAGCTCACCAATACTGGCACGGCGATGGTAAGAACCGATTTTACGATAAGCCATTGCAGTTCATTGTCAACAAGAACGGCTCCTCAGGCTTCATGGGTGAGCACTCAATGATGGACGGCACTCAGACCCACAGATTGAACGACTTCGCCCTAGACGCTATTGCCAAGGGCAAGCTTGAGTTTGGCACATCTGTTCGATCCAACTTACCTGCTCCAGAGGAGGTCAAGTTTAACATCAACAGCCAGATTGAGGAAGCTATCGATGAATCTATCGCTGACTTCCACAAGGTTATTGGCGAGCACGAGCTTTCTGTCTTCA
Organism: Blastobotrys petasosporus; assembly: GCA_030580095.1. Classification (NCBI taxonomy): domain Eukaryota; kingdom Fungi; phylum Ascomycota; class Dipodascomycetes; order Dipodascales; family Trichomonascaceae; genus Blastobotrys; species Blastobotrys petasosporus. The sequence continues at coordinate 78,182 of JAKTSG010000033.1, read as the reverse complement.
GCTACCAGGGCTACGGTAAGAACTTGATCAAGAAGTTCAAGTGCTCTCCAGATGGTTACATCCAGATGATCATTCAGCTTGCTTACTACAAGTACTACGGTGTTTCCCGACCAACTTACGAATCTGCTGCCACTCGACGATTCCAGCTTGGTCGAACCGAGACTTGCCGATCCGTTTCTACAGAGTCTGTTGACTTTGTCAAGACCATGGAGAACCCACATGCCACCAACGCTGAGAAGGTTGCTGCTGCTCGAAAGGCCCTTGCTTCTCAGGGTAATTACATTAACGATGCTTCTGCTGGAAAGGGTGTTGACCGACATTTCTTTGGTCTTTCGCACTTTATCGAGGGCGAGACTCCAGCAATTTACAACGATCCAATCTTCAAATACTCCAAGAGCTGGTACTTGTCTACTTCGCAGCTCTCGTCCGAATACTACAACGGATATGGATGGTCTCAGGTGATTGATGATGGCTTCGGTTGTGCCTACATGATTTTGAACGACTCTCTCAATATCAATATTGTCTCGAAGAAGCTCGGCACTGAGAAGCTCAAGTTCTACTTGACTGAGGCAGCTGATGACCTTGCTGCTGCATTCTCTTCTGAACTCACTGAGTCTGCTAAGTTGTAAAAAAAATTGTGGGTATTTATGTAACATAATAACGAATAATGTGATAGAGTTTTACTAAAAAAATGAGAAGGTATCCCGTAGGTGATTTAAGTTTGCAGTCAGCAAATTGGCACCATCCAGGGGTTGTGAGCCTCGACTACAGGCTTTTTGCTCACTAAACAGCTCCTATTGGTATGTCTATTTTGCTTTACACGGTCCTGCTTTCGATCTTTGAGAAGCACTTATGGGAAAGCTGGCCTCTTTCCATTGAAGTTGATGGTGCGGCTTTATCGCGATCTTGAAAGGCTAGAGGAACCACTTGAAAAATGCCAGCAACAGGGCAAAGATAGATATATATAGGGGCTGACAGATCTAGATTCCTTTCGAAATAAAATGAAATCAACTGGTATGAGAGCTTGCTACTTGCTCGATTGTTCAGTTAGTACGACCGCCTATGTTGTTCAAGCTTTCCAGTTTGCTGTCAATTTGCTCGTTCGTGGCTGCAAAGCCACAACTAGGACTCTATTGGGGCCAGAATTCAGGTGGAAGGCAAGATACGCAAGGTCGGCTCGCTTCATATTGTGCTGATAACGCTGCGGATATTTTTGTCATATCGTTTCTTCATGTGTTTGGCAATGGCAATGACATGGAAGCCAATTTTTCGAATGCCTGCAACGATGGAGTACCTATCAAAGGAAGCAAGTTGATGAAATGTCCTGCTATCGGTCAAGACATTGCTGTATGTCAGGCAATGGGCAAAAAGGTACTTTTATCGCTTGGTGGAGCAAATGGAGCATACGGGTTCGAAAGCGATGAGCAGGCCGTTCAAGTGGCTGTGTGGAACTCGTTTGGCAATGGCACTTCAGACGCTAGACCATTTGGCAATGCCACTGTAGATGGATTTAATCTTGATATTGAAATGGGTGAGTCGACCGGGTATAATGCATTCAGCAATCAATTACGTGTCCACTTGGATGATAATGTTCTTGGTGGAGGTAAGCCGATGGCACTAGGTGCCTCCCCGCAATGCCCTATCCCTGACCACCAACTCAACGATGCCTTGACGCACGCTCATTTTGACTTCATCTCGGTTCAATTCTATAACAACTACTGCCATATGGGAAGCGATTGGTTCAACTATCAAGGATGGCACGAGATGGTCGAAAGTCAAATGGTCAACAAAAAAACGATCATTTATGCAGGTGTGGCTGCCAATCAAACTGCAGCCATGACAGGCTATGTTCCTGCTGAAATATTAAATCAGCGAATAAAGGCACTAAGTAGCTATGACTCCTTTGGTGGTGTATTTGTATGGGATGCGAGTCAGGCGTACAACAATCAGGTTACGGAAGATGCGAATTTCGCTCAGTATATTCGGGATATTCTGGTTGAAAATTCCGATAAATCTGGTGTGTTACACCCTTGGACAGTTGGACCACGACCAAATGCTTCTTTGCCGATTCGTGTTTCATCCGGTGTGGAGCATCCTTGGACCGTTTCTGCTACAAGCTCGCCTAGCATGGGCTATCGTTCTGTGTTGCCTCATCTTTATGCTGGGAACTCGACTGAAGAATAAGACAAACATATAGAAATATATTAATCAAATTTCAGAAGAAATTTGAACTCTATAGGTTCTCGGCAGAATAGAAATGTATCGTGTTGCAGCGAATACAAGCTGGGTACGCTGTAGTGAAAGAGCTTCGGAGCACTTCGATATCACATGGACTGAGCAATCACAAGGCAACCACACAAGATATGATGTATTACCCGGTCCAAAAGCCGGACTGTCGGATTTATTGTTCGACTCCGGCGCTGTCGCAGTCGAGTAGCGCTTTGTGTAGCACGCAAATAGCTACACGACAGACGATCTGTAATGACCGTAGTCCTACATCAAATACAGACGATCTGTAATGGCCATGGGCCTGCATTATATAAGGCGCCTATTTCCCTCCCCATTTTCAAAAATCAGGCCGCCAATGCATTTCAAATCTTCTTTGATCTTTCTCGGCTTAGGCGCCGCCCATGCCTTCAACTCAAACTCTCAGTCCAACATTGGTCTGTACTGGGGACAGAACTCACAGGGTGGCCAGCAGTCGCTGGCTACATACTGTGATGACAGTTCTGACATATTCTTAGTCTCATTCCTGCACATCTTTCACTCTGCCGGTGGTCTTCCTGAGGTGAACTTTGCAAATGCTTGCACTGGACCCTCTTTCCCCGGCACCAATCTCTTCTCTTGTCCTCACATTGGTCAAGACATCAAGACATGTCAGGCAAAAGGCAAAAAGATCATTCTTTCTCTCGGTGGTGCAACTGGTGGCTATGGTTTCACATCTGACGCTCAGGCTATACAGTTTGCCGACCTTCTGTGGGACCTGTTCGGCAATGGTACCAGCACTACTCGACCTTTCGGCGACGCTGTCGTGGACGGCTTTGACCTCGACATCGAAGGTGGTTCTTCAAACGGCTACAGCGCTTTTGCACTTCGAATGAAGCAGCATTTCATCGACAATGAAGCTGTCAATCCATGCCAGAAGATGCTTCTCACCGCCGCTCCTCAATGCCCCTTGCCAGACTTCTACCTCAACGAAGCTCTCATCAACTCACCTATCGACATCATCTTTGTACAGTTCTACAACAACTACTGCGGCATCGACAAATATATCCCTGGCGATCCCAAGACCTGGTTCAACTTCGCGGACTGGGATAGCTTCGTCAAGACCCAAGCCTTCAACAAGGACGCAAAGGTGTACATTGGTGTTCCAGGTGGTGTTACCGGTGCTGGTACTGGCTACGTCCCTGCATCCACAGTGGTCAGTGCTGCCAAAGAGATGGCAGGCAAGTTTTCTACGTTCGGTGGTGTCATGATGTGGGATGCTTCTCAAGCACACGCCAATCCAGTCTTGCCAGGCGTCAATTATGCTCAGTTCATCAAGCAGGAGCTTCTTACCATTGATGGTGGCAACAACGGCGAGGAGGAGTGTGAGGTTCCTACTAGCTCTGCTATTCCCCAGACTTCTACTTCTCAGGCTATCTCGTCAGCAACTTCAGTTCCAGTTACTACTTCTAAGGTCTCCTCGACTACGACATCTTCAACTCCAGTGGAACCAACATCATCCTCAGTTCTATCGACGTCCTCAACTTCGTCGATTGAAACGTCTTCATCCTCAACTGAGTCATCTTCAGCTCCTACTTCATCCTCATCGACTTCGGAATGTCCTACTACCACCTACACTAGTACAAGCGCCGTCGAGCCACCGTCCACTACTTCTTCTGCACCACCCTCTCCCTCTTGTCCAGTCCCAGGAGGTATCTGTGACGAAACGGATTTGAAGTGCTTTGGCCAGAACTATATTCAGTGCTTGAACGGTAGATGGTTGGTGCGCCCATGTGCTCCAGGCACCGTTTGCAAGGGCTTGACCAAGTTTGAGCAGTGCGGCCACACAGACTCTAATGGTGGCACTGATGGCGACAATGCCCAATGTGTCCAGGATTCTCTTGAAAAGCGTGAAACCTTGCCGGTTGAACCGATTCTCGAGGAGTTGGGAGAGGATACTAGCACCAATGCCAATGATCCGGAGACGAAGGAGTTTGTGGGAGATGCTGTCTTCTACCCTGACGACAGGTTCTACCAGGTCACATTCGATAGCCAGAAGATTGATCAGGACTTCTTCAAGGCGAGCATTCTTGTTTCCACTTTGACTACTCCAATCGGTGAGGACTGGACGTTGAACTTCACCAGTCCTCTAGAACTCATCAACGCTACTCGAGGCACGCTTATCTACAACGGTGACCACAGCTACACCATCAAGTCCATTCCTGATCAGGAAGATGGCACTTTGATGCGAGTAGACATTCGGCTCATGGGCAAGCAAGGCTCCTTACCTCCCGGTATTGAGGTTCCGCCACAATGCCCACGTCCAGGAGGCGAGTGTGGTTCTGTCACGGCCACGGTCTGTCTCGGTGCCAACTTTATCACTTGTCGAGATGGCAAATGGGTAAAGATTGCATGCCCAGATAGTCAGGTTTGCCGAAATATTCTAGGCGTTGGCGAGTGCCATACTGGAGATGAGGGCGACAATGAGCTTTGCGATGGCCCAGAACCACCAACCGAGACCGGATTGCCTGGCCAAGTTCCGACTTCCACAGCATCACAGAGCGGCACACCCATTGAGACGTCTCCTGGTGTTACTACTACCGCACGTCCTTCGAGTTCAGTCGTGAGCTCGGGCCCTCATTTCACAAACTCGACTACCCGATCTCCATCGACGCAGACTTCAAGCTCCGGTATTCCTTTGACCACCGGAGGCAGCGGTTCTTCCACTGAGGCAGTCTCATCTTCTCCAGCAGCTTCTGCTTCTTCCACGGCCGAGCCTGCTTCTTCTACCGAAGCCGTGTCTTCAGCAGTCGAGACCACTTCGGAGGCTGTTTCGACCGAGACGACCACCAGCTCTCAGCCAAGCACCACAGCTGAGCCAAGTACTACCGCTGAGCCAAGCACTACAGCTGAGCCAAGCACCACGGAGCCAGGCACTACTGCCGAGCCAAGCACCACGGAGTCAATTACCACCGCTGAGCCAAGCACCACATCTGAGGCTGAAGCTACTACCACTTCTGAGGCTGAAGTTACTACCACTTCTGAGGCTGAAGCTACTACCACGTCTGAGGCTGAATCTACTTCCACTTCTGAGGCCGAAGCTACATCCACGATTTTCGAGACTTTCACCACTACTGAGTGCCCTGAGACTTCAGCAACACCAGTGACTAGCTCCACGACCTCGTTGGCCGTCTCGACCGCCTCTTCCACCATGGTAGTTTCCTCTGCTCCTCCTCCTCCTCCATCTTCTATTCCTCCAACCCCATCCTCATCCACACCCACATCCACGTCTAGTGCGTCGCCAAGCTCCACACCGTTCGTCTGTCCAGTGATTGGGGATCCATGTGAGACTGAGGGCCAGTCTACTTGCTTCGGCAAGAACTATGCTCAGTGCATCCACGGCATCTGGATCCAGCGACCATGTGCTGCCGGCACTGTCTGCAAGACTTTGAACTCGGCCCTCATTATCTGCGACTTCACCGATTCTCAGGGCACCACTTTGGGCGATAACCACCAGTGTGTCCTCAATCCTGTTCGAAAAATTTAATATTTCCACCGCATAATTAATGATTTCCTTAATTTGATCCATATAGATCTTAGTTCTTTGCTGTTATAATCATGTCTTTTATAGTTTTATTTATGCATTCAAATTAAAAAAAAAAAAAAAAAAATTTCAAAAAGGAGGCCATTTCTAGGCTCTACAATCACTTATCGAAAAGGCACGCCCAATATCTGGATGGCAAATGAATCCGCATGCTCGGGAGCGCGGCTGGCATACTTCCCTGTCTCAGCCGCAGTGGCCCCTTTGTTTTTGTCTCACACGCGCAGGAACATTTTGAAAAACCGGCAAACACTAGCAGAAACTGTGTTTACTTGAAAAATCAACTCACAGAGTTGAGTGAAATATAGTGAACGATTCTCAAAAAGAGGAGGGTATGAAGTTCATATTAGGGAGCATTAGTCTAGGTCATTACACAAAAGAAAGAGTTCGAAAAGATGTAAATACCAGTATTCGATTTAAAGAAGCAAGCCAGCAAACAAAGTCAAGCCGACAATTGAAGCTGGAACGCCCAAAGCGTTGGCACCGTTCTTGCTGGCGGAGGTAGAAGCAGATCCGGAGCTTGAGCCAGTGGCGGAAGAAGAGCCAGAAGCAGTGCTGGAAGAGTTGGAAGAAGATCCAGTAGCACTGGCGGAAGAAGAACCAGAAGCTTTGCTGCTGCCAGACTGATCAGCACCGCTGGTAGCAGCGGCAGCAGCAGATCCAGTGGCGTCAGTGGCAGCAGAGCCGCTGGCAGTGCCTTCTTCAGCGGCAGCGCTGTCGGCGGCAGCTGGAACGGCGACAGTAGTAGCCTGTGGGCCAGCAAGTTCTGGAGCGACAGTTGGAGCAACTGGGCCTGGAGCCTGGACGCCAGTGAAAACTGGACCTGGAGCCTGAACGCCAGTGAAAGTTGGGCCGGCCTCGATAGAGAAGACGGATGGCAAGGACTGCCAGTTTGGAACTCGTGGTGCAACTCCGCTAGACATTGTATGCGTGTATGGGTTTTTTTGTCCGTGTAGATGGGTGAGAAAAAAGCTAACTGAAGGAAGAGAAGGAAAGTGGGTGGGGGAAAGTAAGTTGATATTTATATGAAAGCGCCCTGTAATAACAAGGTCGCGATTTCAGAGAGGGATCGCAGATTGTCAGGGATCGCCGTGCACCACCAACTGTACCAGCCAGCACCCCCGACCAAAAGGGAAACTGCATATCATCTGGGTTAGTGGTAAAAAGTAAAACGAGGGGTGACCAACAGGGATTGTTAACATTAATTCTTTTACTTTACGCGCAAGCTTTCGCTGAAGCTGCGCGTGATGCCTTGACTTGAAGCGAGTGCGGGAGACGAGCCAATTTCATTCAATGAAGAGGAACTCCCCTGCGCGGCGAACTCTCTACACGGTAAACTATATGGCTGCCTTGCAACGCACAGAGCTGTTTATTTACATTAAAGTAAACTTTGCCGCATGGAAAGGATGAAAAAAAATGTGACCCATCTCGTTTTATGATCTAATTAGGCATCTGGAATCTGTGCAAGTGGGGAAAGGGAAAAGCCTTGGGGGCCCTCTCCCCAAAGTCTGGTAGATGAAACGCGTACCCATCAACAACTGTACGCGCTTTGGCCCTACATAGAGATAATATATCATGTACCAGGGTGGTAGAGCCTGTTGAGGGTATGGTATAGCTACAAATTGCATGCCCTTGAGCCTCCTGGATTCTTCTTATGCTCTACTGTACATGAACAGAGGTTCCATCGGATTCAGTTCTTGACACAGATCAAACATCTGTACTGCATCTGATTCTGTACACTGTACACACCTCCATCGCCATCGAACGGCCCATGCCTGCAAGCTTATCCATGTATCCGATGCAAATAGGGGGGTCATCGGCCACTCTGCATGAGGCTGCAACAGGGTCTCAATCGCACTTGAGCGTTGAACAGTACAACAAACAACAATAGACTAGCTCTCTCAGCATCGTCAACTGCTGCTGCTTTGCGCTCTTATATTGTCAAATGAAGTAGTTTTTATTTAAGATATTCCTTATGGAAGTACTCCATTAGGACCTTCTCTATCATGATCGATTTCATTACACTGTAATTGTACAGTATCCTGATGCTTCAGATTTTTCGTCGACTGAACGCGGTGATGTGATCTTGATGTACGCGTCTTCAAAATCGATCTTGATATCCGGATCAATTCCCAGAAACTGAAACCACGGGTCTTCTGCAGCATGCGGCAACGAGCAGCTTATCCATTTGTTTGTTTTGGAGCTCAAAACAGTCCCAAATAGAAAAATTTCAGGCTACAGAGAGTCTAGGCAAAAAACGTTACCCAGTCTCAGAATAAACAATTGGCTCTTTTAGTGCTACAGTATTCGCATCGATATTATCTGATTGCCCGGTCCATTCGTAATCGATGCGGGGGTGGTTGTTTGTTGTTTGTTGTGCGAGACATCGTGAGATGCTGCTGCGCTCTAAAGGTGCAAACTGGGATAGCATGCATTCGGTGGGCATCCGAGATTTCAAACAGCAACAGAATCATGATACATGGTCTATGATAACATGATTGTAATACGAGAAGCTGGGAAATCGGCATTTGCACTTCATATCGCATCGTCGGCCCACAGCACGGCTAACTACGGTACAACAGACCGCACCAGAAAGACGGGACGGAGCGTGTCCATAGCGCATCGACACGGCTCACAAATTGCAAAACGTTGAGATCACGGCAGAGCCAAGATGATGATCTCCAGCGATCTCTCAGACGATTTCCGTGATTGATGTGATGGCATGCTACTGTACAGTGTAGCTTTGCTTCAGGTAGATGTGAGGTCGTGGTCTTCAGATCCTAAGGCTCAAGCCATGATCATATTCGAGTAGATCTATCCACTGGTAGAATCAATGTCGTTGTTGCATCGATCTAATTAGATATCAGATACCTACTTGTGACATCTCCAAGAACTGAGGCACTAAACTAAGTTCAAGTACAAGACTGCGCGTGCTTTAATGTTATAGCAATTACCCCTGACTAAAGAAAAATAAATCCAATAACTTTCAGGGGAAAATTGTAAAGTGTAAATTACAGACCAAGGTGTAGATTTCAGCCCGCCGCGTCGCGAAAGTTGGGCGCGTGCAACCTGCTCGGCGCCTTGAGTAGCTTAATGTCAAAGCCTTGAAACTGCAAGCGTAACAGAGAAATAGAGATGAATAGACGACCTAGCGTCATGCCTCCGCGAGAAAGCATGGCTCCAGGGGGAATGGCTGCCCAATCGAAGGTGGCGATGGCAGCCGAGCTCGAGAAAACAGAGCAAAGCATCACGATAGCGTTGCAGGGGATTGACAGGAACTTTGCAAAGGCAAATAGAATTGTCGGCGAGAGTATATTGCCCGTCATTGAAAGATACACGCAGCAGTCGAGAACACTATGGGGTGGCGCAGAGTTCTGGAAGTCGTTCTTGGAGAGCGCCGCAAATGTTAAGCTTTCAGGCTATGAAGAAGATGTCCACCCAGAGCAGCATGAGCAGACGGCAGTTGAGGAGGATGACAATACGCCTCAGTTCGAATCTGAAGTAATGGCTGTGAAAGCAGAGGACGACACTACTGAATTGGGCCTTGATTTTAGTGAGCCAGAGACGCAATCGACTCCTCACGTCATTAAGAGGCCAGGGTCACCGACCAAGATACCGCGACCGGTTTCCATGACTCCAAAGATGACGCCGAGAAGAGACCAGTTCTTAGACGACGATGAGGATGAGAGTATGTTAGAATTGACACCTACCGTGCCACGAAGCAAAGGTAAAACTCCAAAATCTATTCTGCGACATCAAGTACTCGACAAGCACTGGGGAATTCAAGCTACGCCAATTAAGAAAGAGGCATCCAACACTGATGATCTATCATTCTCACCAGCAATTGAGCCACCTAAAACAAATTTTATCACTTCGCCTAAGGACGAGTCCACTTCTATGATGACGCCACAAAAGTTGCCAAAACAACGATCGCCATTCACGCCAAAGTATGAACCCAGCAATCGTGACGATGGGAGCGATTCTGATTTCGAAATGGGCATGTCTCCTCCAGTAACAATGCATTTCGGTGGAGCGAATATTGTCCGGCGTGAAGCTCTAGGTGATCTAAGCAATCAGATCGTCAGAACGCCCGCACGTCAAGCTGCTCAGTACCTTGTCGACGATCTCTTTCCTGGCGACGACTCGTCGACTATCCAGATAAATGCATCGATAACAAAAACCCACTATTCTGACTATTTGCTGGATGACGATTCGACCTAAATTCCAGCTTATTTCTTTTCAACGACAACCTGCGGTTTCTTTACCATTTGTTCCCGGCTACACGATCCTGCTTTCTCCGCTCAGTCCAGTCCTTTTTGCATTCCCTATACGCACTGAAATAATCCAGGCACTTGTCGCGATCATAATTATTTCTTTCCAGGCATTTGAGACTCATCTTAGATGCCTCGAGGCATGGGTCATAGAACTGCGAAGCTTCTTTTGCCCGAAAGGCTGATTTGTGACTCTCATGCGTTGGATTATCGGGGTAGAACTTGTATGTGTCGCCGGCTGTGAAATCGACCTTGGATCTGTCTCTCTCGACTCCCTTGTCGTCGACCATCTTTTATATGCTTGATAAGTGTTTGTCGTCGAAATCGGAGTGTGTGTGGAGTACAGACAGTTTTTGCTGGTTTTCCAACGCGTTGGGATATTTTTTTTCTGCCGTCACATCACAAATGACCGCCTGCAAGCGATGCGGAGAGCCCTCAGTGCTCGAATCAAGAGGCGAATCCTTTTGCAAAGAGTGTTTTATTCGATTCTTAAAACACAAGCAGCTCAGACAGACTGAGAAATATAAAGTCAATTACCGGGAGGAAGAGTCGGAGACGCCACATCTTGTCCTGGCACTTTCCCTCGGACCAGCATCGTTAGCCGTGCTTCACATGTGTGTGGATACGATACAGAAACAAAAACTAGCGAATAGAGGTCGTCAGGGCTTTATGTTGCATGCGCTGGTTGTTGATGAGACGGTATCAAAGGGCGAGCCTGATAAAAGCATCAAGGAAGTTTTGGAGCAACTCCGTGTTCAGTTTCCCGAAGTCGAAAACTTTGATCTTGTAAAACTTGAGAAGGATGCATCCAGTGAGCCGATTCAGATTTCCTCTGGGATCCAGGCAGGGCCTCTTGAAGCTTTGAAAAGCATGAGCCGTACTTCGCAGCAAGACACCTTGACGACCATGAAAGAGCAGCTGATCTCAACGTACACAACGACAAAAAATGCCGCGACGATATACGGGCATACTCAGACCCGGTTGGCGGAAGAAGTGATCTCGCTCACTGCCAAGGGTCGTGGGAATGCGGTTCCAGAGATGATAGAAAGACTGTATCCGCTACGAGATGTGCTCAACTCTGAAGTTGCCCATTACAATCGACTTGTAGATCTCGATAAATTTGTGGTGACATACACCAACCGAATACCCACTACGACCAAGTTGCAAAGCATAGACGAGCTGGTGCACAATTATTTCATTTCGGTCGAGGAAGGGTTCCCGTCAGTCGTGTCCACAGTTGTACGCACGGCTGCCAAGCTGCATGCTGGTGAGGCTAGTCAACGATGTGCCGTTTGCCAAGGTCCTATGGAGGAAGACACATTGGATTGGATCAAAGGTATCACTGTAAATGCTCCAAATGAGGATCAGAGTACGCTTCTGTGTTACGGCTGCGTTGTAATGTTCCGAGGTTCTGTAGGAACTGTCAACTGGCCGAGATATGACGCAGAAACGTTGCTCAAGGAATATGAATTGTAAAATACTATGTTTGATGAGTACTATTTATTTATTAACTTCCAATTTGGTGGATGACTTTAGTTATAGAAGATATAATACCATTTCTCAAGATGCAAAATACCATAGCACTAGGCTATTTAGCTAGAAATTCCTAAAATTTACTTTCGCTGTCCATATGCCTTAGTAGCATAGTCACCATTGATGACAATGACGTCTTGTGGCTTGTAGTCGTGCTTGCCGGACAAATAGCTCTCAAGCAGCCGCTTAGTACCAGCGGCGTACCGTTCCTGGGCGTCGATCGAAGTACCACTGATGTGTGGAGTCATGGCGTTACCAGCACCGTACTTGTTTCGCATAGCTCGCCATGGGTGGTTCTTTGGTGCTGGCTGAGGGTACCACACATCACCACCGTAGCCTCGCAACTGTCCGCTGGCGAGAGCCTCAGCGACGTCGTTCTCGTTGCAGATAGCACCACGAGCAGTGTTGACAAGCCATGCGCCACGCTTCATCTTGGAGATGAGATCCTTGTTGAATAGACCCTTGGTCGACTCGTGAAGTGGGCAGTTGATGGTGACAATGTCTGCCTGTGCCAGCATATCCTCAAGCTTCTCCACCCGTCGAGCACCCAACTCCTTCTCCAACTCTGGGCTCAATGGCTGGTAGTCGAAGTAAAGCATCTCCTTGGGGTTGAACGGCTTAACTCGCTGCAACACTCGGTACCCGATTCGACCGATACCAACAGTGGCGACCACTTTGCCCTCGATGTCGTACGAGTCCTTGGCGACGCCAGCAACGTCCCATCCGCCGTTGATGATCTGCTCGTGGGCAGGCACAAAGTTTCGGACCAAGACGAGCATGGTCATGAGAACGTGCTCAGCGACAGACTGCACATTGGAGCCAGTCACTTCAACAACAGTGATCTTTCGCTCGTTTGCAGCGGTCAAGTCGACGTGGTCAGAGCCCACTCCGGCAGTGATGCAGATCTTGAGGTTCTTGGCCTTGGCGATACGCTCCCGGCTAATGTAACCAGGGTGGAACGGAGTAGTGATAACGATTTCGGCGTCAACGATGTGCTTGTCGAGGTCTGAGTCGGACCCGTCCTTCGAAGAAGTAGTCACGAGCTGGTGGCCCTGAGACTCGAGCCATTGTCGCAAACCGAGCTCGTTTTCAGTGCAACCAAGAAGTCTTGGCTCGTCAGCAGCGTGAGAGCCAGCGGAGTAGAGCACGAGAAGAACCTTGACCATTGTTGATTCAAAGAAGTGAGAAGTAGTGAATTAAGAAGTGAGGAGAGTGTGAAGATGTGATCGGTGGATCTGAGGAATCTGCAAATATCGAGGGAAATTGGTCGCCATTTATACTTCGAGTTTGTTTACAGGAGTCTATAAACCCTACAATCTTGTATCGTGCGCACGACTTTGCACCACCAAGTAACCACTTGTCCCCGCATTTCATGAGCCGCACAACCGCGATGCCGTCCCTTCCAGCAAAGGGCCCAAAACATTTTGTGCATCCGATGACGTGCGGCGTGAGGGATACGCTTTGCGGGGTGTATCCTATGCTCTTCGTGTTCAACCCGCTCAGGGGAGGGTACCGCGACTACTATAATCTGGTCGCATTTGGGAATTTTTAAATATCGATTATCTACATAATACCAGGTATAGGAGCTTGGTGACAAGAACGACCTTCGATTCGAAGACAGTGCATGTAACACGAAACACCGAATCGTACCGGCCGGAGGACCGGCCGGTTATTTTTCGACGTTCTAAACCCTACTGGAGTGCAATAGAGTATCCGTCCGAGTGCGGCTCTTGATATTTCGCAGCACCCTCCGGCTAGTGTGTGGGCGGCTCAGATGAATACAAAGTATATGCGCCGCCCACGGCTTCGGATTAGCGGTTCTCATCTCACAGCGGTTCGTGTTTGTCGCAAATGAGGCATGCAAACCTGTGGCTAAATTACTTCCCGTCTCATGCGGCTCAGAAGATGCAGGAATACCGAATGAGCCGGAGGTTTCCGTCCCCTTTCATTTGTTTCGAGAGCGAAAGAACAACAATATTACTTCATGTCTCAAGTTTTATTCATCATTACAATAAGTTACAAAGTTTTCTCTCAAAAACGGTAAGTGGTCAGTACAGTATTTTTTTTTTGAATTTTTTGTTTGTTCGTTAGCATTTCATAAATTACCCTCCCCAGGTCCATTAAAAGAAGGCATCGTTCGTCGGAGACTGGAAAATTGCATCGTAACTTTCAATCAATAATTGAGTGCCATCGTTTCTCGGCTGCATATCTTTAATCTCGCGCTCACCAGTGGTATGCCACGCAACCGTAGGAGCAAATACCACCGCAAGGTTCTTTGTGGTCATCAAGTTAACTTCAGAGTATTGCGTAACCTTGTTGAGATGCCTCATCAGTATCTCTAGTGTATCTCGATGGGCTGCCGGGAGCCGCTCAACCACTTGGCGCATCTTCTCGACACGAGTGCTCAAATCAGGCTTGGGATTCTCCGAACATTGAATGAAAGATTCGTAAACATCGAACGTGATAAGCGGGATGGGCAAATATCGAAGATATTGCTTCAGAGCCGAAGTCACCCCAGAAATATCGCCAGAAAGAACTTCATCGTAATTCTCAACTTGGCATTTCTCGAACACTTCTTCAATCTGCGTGATTTGGCTCTTTCCTCCTGATTTTCGATAAACACCTTCATAATCGAGTCCCCTATTTTCCACTTCTTCAATACATCGCGTTACAAGTACTGGGATTTTGGTATTCTCAAACAACACACGCTGTTCGATTGGCGCACCCATCAAAGCATCTGCTCGTGGCTCTTCTTTCACAGCGCCGCCGTTAGTTGCCGCTCCGTTGGCATTGCTGTCACTGGCCTTATTGAACCAGCCGTTTCGCGGCTTTTGCTGTTTCTGTGGGAACGATATACCCAGGCCATTCTCCTGGCTCAAGTCGGTGACCGAGTTCATAGTAGAGCTTGGCTGTGGTTGCTGAGATACTTGTCCATTTTGCTGCACTTGCAATTGAGAACCTGGCGACTCCTCGTTTGCAAAAACCTTGTTCAAGCCTTTAGCCATGGCAGCACCGGGACGCTTCCAGAAACGACGAGCATGCTGTCTGTCCTTTCGTGTATCAATAACCTGACCTGCTTCTAGTACCGTCACTAATGGGTCCTCACCAAAGCTGTGACTGCCATTAATGATTCCGGACTGAGATGAGGAGAGCTGAGCAGGCGAGTTTGCATAAGAATCCAGGGTGATTGAGGAGCTAGAGGCTGGTAACTTTGAAGCTAGCGTCTGGGAAGGATTGCTAACGCCAAATTTATCAATCATCCGCTTTGTCAATTCGTTATTCATATCTGCCAGTTGCGTATTTTTCACATTCAAAACACTTGACTCGTTGGCGAGCTGATCACGTTTCTTAGTGAGATCGTTCACCTCGGTTCGAAGTTCATCGCGCTTCTGTAGAAGCTCCGTAATTTCACTCATAACTTGCTCCTTGTACTTTTGTAGTTCAAGTTTGAAACTGTGCATCCTCTCGCCGTCTGCCAGTCGATCAGACTCGGCCTGCAAAGCCTCGAGTTCTTTTGAAGATACAAGCTGTGCCGCCTGTAGCCCAGCAATAGTCCGTCGCTTCTTTTCAAGGTCCTGCTCAAGATCTGAAACGAGCTTATCAGGCTTTTCTGAAAGCTGCCGTTCAAGAACAGCTATACGTTCTTTGCTCTGGATGAGCTCATTCTCGAGCACCTCTTCACTCTGCGGTGACATTGTGGATGATTCGCTCGAATTTGAATCGAGACGAGCGATCTCGGCGTCATCCTTGTCGTTCTCTTTTCCAGAGCTCAGGAAAGGAGTTAATGACTCCGCTAAAAGTAGCTGTGCAGATGAATTGAAGCTCGGAAGGGAGATCATAGAGCCCAGCTGATTCACATCCTCTCTCGGCCTTTTTTCATCAGGGGCTGTTCGATCTTTCTCCGTTTTAGGGCTGTCTGGAGACAACACTCTAGGCGAGACGACAGGAGACGCACGCGGTGACCTGGCCACTCTGCTACTTATTTGTACGCCTTCATTAGACATGGCACTATATCTTGGTGGTGTTCGACTGCCATGCGGTTTCATGGATTGTCGCAGAGGACTTTGAGAACGCGCCGGGCTGGTTGATCTCATTGGGCTCGTCGACCTTAACAAGCTTCTTTCCGGAATCAGCCTTTCAAGATATTCAGACTCTAGCCTCTTACTCTCTCGTGGTCCATCAAGCGAAGTTCGCGGTCTCTCAAAAGTCGGTGGTGGAGATATTGGCTGTGTAAGAGCAGTGGTCGAAGTCGTATTCGATAATCCCGTAGGTTGAGCGCCCTTGCTCGTGGGTTGATCATCTGGAGATACCACTGACAAAACAGAGTGAAACGATTCAGAATCAATGTCTTTGCCATTATCATTGAGCTCTGGTGCAGAAGGTTTGGCGCGTTCATCGACATGAAACGAGCGGTTTGACCTGGTTGACACAACTGACGCTGGACGCTTGTTTTGAAGAGGAACATTCAAATTGTTTGATTGTGGGCCCGCCACATTGAAATTTTCGAAATAAGAACCCGAACTTTCGTCCGGTCGAGTGTTAACATTGGCTTGGTTCTGGCCATTCACCAACGACTGCGGCCGGGGCTGAGCTTGCACAACAGGGGGAGATGTAGACGTGGGTTTTGAAGGTGGAGCAACCACTGGTGGAGGGGATGCTTGACGCTGGGCATCCAAAGTCAACGACTCGTCCAATTTAATTGGTAAAAATCCAAGATTGCTGGATTCCGATTCATTCCTCTGGTGATAATTCTCGGTCAAAGTAACAGTGCCACCGCTGTTCGAGTACCCATGGTTGACTCCATTATTATTTCGAACCGGTCTCCTGCTCACTGTCCCATTGCTGTCCATCAAATTTATGGGTGTGCTAGTCTTGGAAGAGTTGGTTTGGGCAGCGATGAAGCTTTGACGATTGATCTGAGGGCTCGACCCTTCTGATACTTTACCCTCTGTCGGAATTGATGGCAGAGATTTTTCACGCAAATTTTTGCCTTGCAAAGAAGCAGGTGATCCTCCCTTGTTATTGTTGACAGAAGACGCGGAACTATTATTTGATATATTCGGTCGACGATGGCTGCTGTGTCCAGAGGTCGACTTTTCGCGTTGATGAAGGGTGTGCCGATGCTGGTGCTGTTGTTGGCTCCTCTTTTCTTGACTTCTTTTCTTGCGAGCTAAAAGCGTCTCATGGCATGACATGCAAAAAATGCCTTGGAAGGTCCTGGCATAGCGCAAATCCTCAATCTTCTTTTTACAGTTCCTGCAGCAGAAACAGGATGAACAATATGCCTGGTCTCCTGTAAGAATTGCCAAGTCTTCGATCTTCTTATGACATGTTTGGCATCGGTATGAACAGTTGTTGCAAATCAGCGATCCATTACCAAGAACCAACAAGTTAGTATCGCAGTCCAGCAACGTGTTACATGAGGAACAAGTGAAGCCTGTTGATTAGTATACGTCCATATTGAGGATTTTCCCTGAAAACTTACATTCGACGTGCCATCTGTTTCCTCCTAGCTCATATGCTCGACCCTCTTCGAGAACCTAAAAGACTGGTTAGCTTAAACGCTCCTTCTCAAATAGACGCGTGGAGGTCGAGATGGGGGGTGTGTGGCATACCTTGTCGCATTTCTTGCAGTAATGAACCTCTTCGTCGGAGTCTTGAAGTTCACGCTCGACCATCGTGAGCGCTGGTTACCTAGAACAGCGATTAAAGGGAGAAACTGTTGAAAGTCGAAAGCGGCAGCGAAAGAGTTAGGAGTGAGAGGTGGTTGTATGTGTGCGCAGCCGGTTAACGGATGGTTGGGTTTGTAAGAGCGTGTGTGCGCTCCTGCAGCGGAAAATAAGGGGCGAACATGCGAAACAGAGCTGTGGAGCTGGTGCTGCACAGTGGGTACTTCATGCCCAAATAATATCTGGATTCAGTAGAACTACTTCCCTATTTTGCCTATGAAAAGTCTGGCCTCAAAAAATAAAGTACCGGCCCTAAAGCGTGCAAGGTTTATCGTATTAGGGGGAAGCATAATCTAACTAATGCTCAGCTGCAGACCTAAATACTGCATGAAAGATCCTGGACCGATGAACCGATAAAACGGTATATCGACAGTATTCTTAAGAATATTTGCTACAACTGTAACAGCCACATGAAAAAAAATTCCCGGAATATTTATTCGGGTCCTGCGCTCCGTCTAATGAACTCAGGAATTTTTCACACCGACGGTACGTGTTGATCTCCAGAAGTTTGGCTTGCGAAAAGCGCGTGCAAACAGGCAAGATACGAATCTCCTCTATCTCTGAAGTACGATCCGCATTCACTGCCTGTGATCCGGTTTGGCTGCTCTTTCCGTTGCTTCAGTTCTACTTTTAACAAAGCACCTAGCTGCGGCCGAGACCACTGTGGCATAGATTGAAACGTTCTGAGACAAGGCTCTCGGCTTCAATGCCGCCAGATGCACGTTTGATGCATGCAGAGCATGACTGGTGTAGGAAAGCTGGCCAAGCGAGCCTTTAAACTAGAACAGGCTAAACGGAACACTGAAGTTAGTTGTGTAACCAAGACTTGCACACCATGTCCTTGCGAGAAATGGCCAAGTCAACGTTTGCGTGCCTTACAGGATCAGAGTTGCTACCAGTTGACGGTCTAGACCCCACTCTACTACGTCTGTTCAGGGGATGCTCTATACCCTCTATACATGGAGCTGGTATTTACATTTACTGATGATAAGTTTCATCCGGTAGACGGGCAACTCGTAGAGCTTTCTGATAGATATATAGTTGATCAATCTATCACCTGTTGGCTTGCTTATTATAATCTGGTTGACAGTACTCACAATTGAATGGTCACAGCGTAGTTTAACAGCCTGACACACTAAATTGTTGTACTATATGGTTCCAGCATTCATCCTTGTAGAGTGTGAGAAGTGCAGGTCACTATTTTTCGTGGCTTGTAAGTTCAGGCACCTTGGCTGCGCTGCTGAAGCAGCCATCGATACGAAGCCTTCAACGAATAATGTAAACATATTTCGAAAAATGGATTTTAAGAGTTAAATGGAGATCATAACCGAAATGCAATGCTTGGTATCTTGGAACATAATGTCGCGGCTGTTGATCTGTCCCGTTTCCGGGCCACACTCCCAATACTAACGAAAACTAGCTTCAACGCTATATACCCAGACATTCAGTCTGATGTCCGAATACCATGCGCCCAAGCCCTGTTTGATAGCCATCCTTTTGACCATTTCAACTCATGCTGGGCCCCAATTTGTGTGCCATTACCCACCATCGCCGGATACTCATGACTTCAACGCTGCCACAGCCGCGACCCTCAACGAGTCAGAATCAGAGTCAGATTCATCAGATGCGTTTTTAAGCGACCTAAGTGGAGATGACGAAGATGAAACCAGTACTATAGTATCTAATCATCAAGAGCGAGTCAATACAATGGCCGAAAGTCTGTTGGACAGATTGGAGTCCCGCGGGCGAAGGCGCATTGTTTCTGAACAATCGGGTTTGAGAGACGATAGATCACAAAGCATGCATAGAAAAAGCTCGGACGATACATTGAGTAGGGACAGGGAACGTGAGAGAGAATCGCTCTTAGCATCATCTTCTGCGTCGTTGGCGAGAGGTTTAGATTCGTGGCACAAAGTCCTAGGATTTGAAGCGGATTTCCTAAGTGAATTATTGTGTCCAACACGCGGCATGTGCAATTCAAAGTTCGAACTCACTGTGGATGACATGGTCTTCTTGGGTCTACCAATTCATGTGCAACAAAGCGGTAAGTGGAAGGAGAAGCCGTCTTTCGCAGCTCAAAGTGAAGGCTCCACCCGCAAATCCAAGTCCACCACTCGCACAAAATCGACCAAAAATGCTAGAGGTAGAAAAGGACACAAACGACAAAACTCAGAGAGCGCAGATGACGGCGATGACGAAATTGAGTCTGATGAGTTTGACATCCCGGAAGAAGACGAAGATGAAGAGAAACCTGACTCGCAAAAGAACAGCTCAGCAGATTTCTCTGATCCACGTACGCCGATGCGGATGTTTCATATCGTTTTTGTAATGAACCCACCTGCCACCGAGTTCAATCAGCGTGTCGCCGATATGTATCGTTTCGTTCTTACGCCATTCACTAGGTGTCTACAGTATGAACAGCATCGCACCAATTACGTTTGGAAAGAAGCATCAACACTGCTCAATATAAGAGACGAAGCCACCGCCGAGGCTTACTCGGCAACCCGTGTCTGGGATGAAATGAAGCGTAAGAGCCCGCTTGCCCTTGCGATCCAGCAATTATACGATGCGATCACGGATTCGGCAATTGCCAATTGCAAAATAAACAACACCAATAGGTCGTTTCAAATTCCAATACAAACTGAATTCCGCCAGCTTACACCAATCACATCGGTGCGACCAGAGATAGCCTATTTGACGACATCGGGGCCCTTTATCGACACTGTAGATGAGTCTGCAGAGGGCCTATCCGCCAATTATGGCATTCTCTTGCTGGCAGAACCAGAGGAAATACTACGGGAAATCCAGGCTGACCCCTATTCGCCTATCGCAGCATTTATCCCTGAAATATCTCCAACCCAGAGCATTCAAATGCTTTCAGAAGAATCGGGACTCTCCACCGATCACATCATTGCTCTTACCAGAAACCTGATGTACTGGCGGAGAGCCAGAGCGATTGTACCGATCCATCATAGAAACATCTATATTGTTTCCCCGCTGGCGCCCATGGCGCACTTATACAAATATGTGCCCATGTTTGAGGAACGATTCCCTTCGCTACCGTCGCTTCCTCGAATGCTCTCAACGCTCTCGACTGGCCGACCGCGTAATTTCTCAGCTCATATACCATCGCGAGACCATAGAAGAGTCTATTTGCAAGCACTGGCATGGCTTCTACGATACGGCTTTGTCACGCAGCTCAAAACCTTTTTATTCATTAAAATCTCGAAACGCATAAAAACTGCTGTCTATCATGAGCAGGCTGATGACGAGGCTCCGCTTACGGAAGAGAGTAAGAAGCGCACTGATACTTCAACAGATAATACGTCCAAACAACGCCAAAATTCGCCCACAAAAATGGTTGCGTTCCTTGAAGAGGCGGGCGAACCAGACAGCTACGAGGAGCGATTGGCTTCTAGCTTGCAATCGGAAGATTCCGCTACTCA
The DNA here is from genome assembly GCA_030580095.1 of Blastobotrys petasosporus. Lineage (NCBI taxonomy): Eukaryota > Fungi > Ascomycota > Dipodascomycetes > Dipodascales > Trichomonascaceae > Blastobotrys > Blastobotrys petasosporus. The sequence continues at coordinate 57,397 of JAKTSG010000033.1, read as the reverse complement.
CGAAGTAGGCGAGGACAGCATCCTTACAGAGCCAGATCGCGCTGGTGGACTGCAAAGGAAGTGGATAGCAAAAATGCTAGAGGAAAAGCCTCAAGAAGTTAAAAATACTTTTTTCAAAGTTATGAAATATTTCAATGGCAAAAATACAATGGAGAAGGCCATGGTGCTAGAGAACATAAGCCGGCAAGATATGCGGCGGCTCACGAGCGCGCTGGAGGAGCATCTTGTGGTGGTAAGGCATTGGTAGTCAGAAAGTACCATATTTATTATTTAATTCACTGATGAGGATTTCATATCTTGTCGGCACAATTCTTCGTAACGTTTGAGCGCCGAACGCACTGATGTGTCGTCGAGGGGATACTGGACTCCATTCACTGCTACTGCAACAACAAAACGGGCCAGCTCGTCCTCTGTATCTCGGGGTTGGCCCAATTCCACACCAGCTCCTAGTTCAAAAGCTGACAACAGCACTGGATCGCATGTTATCCATGAAGGTATTGACTGCAATACCGAGGGTGCGAAAAATGACTCCTCTAACCCAATGAGACCAGAGACTTTGTCGTTGCGAACGATTATGTGATCCATATCCAGGTGCGGATAAAACAGAGAAAATGCTTGTGACTCAAAAACGCCGGTTTTTTGCAAGAACTTTGCTATAGACAAAACACCTTCCAGGTCGTGGTAGTGCTGACTATTATTAGCAATATAGCTTAGTCTCTGCCATCTCTTGATTTGAAATTCAATAAATTCGAACGCGGTCTGAGTGTTGCGAGTGATTTTGGATCCATTAAAATCTTCGTCATACTCCGGATATTGATCGTAATGGACAAAAAGGTGCATACAGGAGCTCAAAGGAAGACATCCCATCTCTGACTTTAAACCCTGCATCGATCTCACAATACTACCCAAGTCCTGGCAGATCAGTGTTTTTGCATCAAACGGTAAGCTTTCCCAGACATCACTCAGAAGTTGCCCCTCAGGAAGAGCACAAAATGTGAAGGACGCACTGAACAGATTACCTTTAACATGACTAAAGTCCATGACTTTAGGACACAAATAGCTCAGACTGGTGTTTTGAATGAACTCTTGGATTCTCATGTCCAACGCATGGGGCACAGGCTTGACAGCAAGCCGGAGCACAAAGAGCTCGTCGCCACTGCCGCTGCGAACTAACAGAGTTCGGAAAGGTAACTTGCTGGACAACCACCTTACAGAGGTGGCGGATGCAGATGCGAATCGAGCCATTATGAAGTTGTGTATAGTGTGAGCATTCACAGTCTGAACAGTGGTTCTTCGTCTCAGTGTTGGTTCCAAATCATCAACATCCCACGAGGTATAATGATATCGCTTGCTGAAAACGCTCCATTTATCGCAAATTGAGTAAAGAGATGTGAGCCACAACTCTATGTCTGCTGCTCGAAATGTCTCGGGGCCATTGACTAGCTGCATCGTTATGTCCCTCAGCATCCGGAATGGACCAGACAGGTACTCTAGATAGCTCGTTTTGAGATTTTTGAAAAGTTCACATACGAACAGGTTTCCCAGCTTCTGCTCCCCGTAGCCATCAGCCAGATCGTAGAAGGCCTTTGGAATTGCAGCAAAATGTGGAAGAAATAAAGAATTCCGCCAGTCGACAGTTCCATGGACATCACCAGTATCATCAATAAGCAAACTTTCTAAATCCAGATTTGGATTCCAAAGCATAAAGCACTCATTGTCAAATTTCAGCTTTGACTCGATCTCCAGAAGAGTTCTTCCCACTTCCTTTAAGCACGACTTCACTACCGGATTATTCCTTCCGTCCAAAGCAAAGTTGACAAACAATCTTCTCTCTATCAGACCAGTTAAGAACTGTAAAACACTAGGCGGACTGTTTTGGACTACCTCGCCTGATAAAAGGTCCGATTTGTGGCCCCAGTAAACGTCGATATGCGTTTGTACCAAGGTTTGGAGTTCACACAAGGCGCTATAAACACCATGGCTTACTTGCCCAGGAATTTGAGATGTGAGTGCTGTGAGCGATGTAAAATATTCGCCGATGCCGTGTGCCAACTTAAGCTTCGCATCCCGACTTAGATCACACTCAGCGAATAGCGCCGCAGCAGATGTGGCACATGGAGGAACTCTGGCAAGTAGACAGGCCATATCATTTATAGACATGAAAGACACCAGCTTTGGAGACCGTATTCTCATTCGAGTATATAGAAGCAAGCATATAACTTGGCGGAGAATCGTATCAGAGTCACCAAATACCAGCGCGAATTTGTCTATCTCACCTCGAACCAAGGCAAGGATATATGAATGTATTCCGGACTCATCGATTATTTGAAATTCCGCACCACATAGAGCCTTGCTTAGTAGCAAACTTGCAAGCACTCTGCGCTTTTGGAAATGTATCTCAGAAAGCGACATCGCAGCGTGCCATAGTGTGTCAAGGAACTTCCAAATCAGTTACCCCGTTGCTTTGGACCACCCCCAAAACATTCTACAAAATTTTTGAGAGCTTTTTAAATCCATTATGCACATTTTTATATGTACGAAATTACAGAATGAATATACTATCGACTTGTAATTAGTGATTTAAGGTCGCCGTTTCGCATGATGATGCTGCGACCGGCTCGGTGGCTCTCCGACAGTTATCTTCCCGTTCTTATCCTTTGTAAGCAATGTTCGCTTGGGACTTCCAGGAAGTCGAATTAACCACATATGCAAGGGCCTTCCGTAGTCTATTTCATACTCTCTCCTATGCAGTTGGCCCCGTTTGTCCCTATAGTGCGACAGGTGGGCGACCAATTGCTCCTTGCCTCGCACTTCGGAGGGAATCTCTGGAAATAATTCGAACTTGTGGAGCTCCTGGTCGATGGCTATTTCAGGAACACTTACATGCGGCTTAGAGGTTTCGAAGTCTGCAAGTAGAAGGACATCAATCTGTGTGCTTTCAAGCTGAGGAAGTACAGGGGACGGGTTGAAAGTTGACCTCCCGGTATGACTTACGTCCCGAGGACCACCCACTGCCGGCCGGATGGGCTGAGGTAGCCGCGATTGAGACGGCCTAGCGACAGCGGTAGGAGAAGCATTGTCAACAGGAGGTAGAACAACACGAGGAAGTTCAGACAAATCGTCCTGTGCCGGCGATGATCTAGTGCGGCTGACAGCACTGTTCATAGGAAGCTTGTTTTGTGCAGCAAGAGAATCGCGATTCATTTTAGGCGAGCCATTCCAGCTAACAACATTTTCAAACTTTGGAGACGGAAAGAATCTAGATGAAGTCCGGTTTTCGGACGTGTTGAGAGACGTTGACGACGGGGTCACCGGCTGAGACTTGTGAGATGGCGGCCTCCAATCAGCAGTTTTCCATACCTGATCGTTTTTGACGGCAAGATCGTCTTTAGAAGTGAACAGGTCCTCCTTACGACCCAGCTCTGAAGAGAACCGATTAGTTACAGCCTGAACGCTACCCCACACACCAATATCGTTTTGAGATCTATTCGGCTGACTCCAAAGCTTGCTCGATGAGCCGCCACTTCCTCCGCTTCTGCTACCAGCCGACGAAGATCCCGACCACATTTTATCATCGTCATCAAGTACAGATCCAACAGCCTCTAATGCCTGCGTCTCATCTATTGACTCTGATCTTTCACGCAATCCCTTGTGGTTGGCTAGAGGAGCATCTTTCTTTCTTTCAAGTGCGGCACGATGTGAAGCAGGTGCAGTTGGCGGGGACTTCTTCAACTGCTGGTTGACAGACTCTTGTTTCTGTTTAGCCAGGTCTTCTTGTTTTCGCTTGATCTGCTCATCTCTTGCTTGCTTGAGTTCTTGCTCCTTTTGTGCCTTGGCCTCTTTCGCCTTCCGAGCTCTCTCCTCGATCCTAGCAGCAATTTCGTCTGCCTTTTTACGAGCGGCCGCTTTTCTTTCCTCCTCGCGCTTAAGTTCATCCTCTTTTCGCTTCCTAGCTGCTTCTCGCGCCTGGACCATATAATCTTTCTGCCTTTGTCGCTCTTCCTCCTCTTTTCGTTTCTCATCCTCTCTCTTTTTAGCAAGCTTCTCTGCAACTTCTCTCTGCCGCTCTTCGATTTCACGCTGGCGCTGCTCCCTCTCTTCTTGAGAAGGCCCCCTTCTCCAAGACTGTGGCGAAATGGACCTATTGCTCGACAATCTGCGAGATCTAAATCGCTGCTCGTCAATTAACTCCATTTGCCCGCTGCTGGCATTGAAGAGCTCAGGGCGAGGAGGCTCATTTGACCTATATCTCTGTTCATGATCATGGTATCGATATCGCTCACGTTCTAAGTCATGCTCATTATTCCAGCTTCCCTGACCTGGCGGCGGCATTCGATAATTATAATGAGGAACATTTTGGAATTGCATCGGAGGTGCGTGGTGCCGCTGATTTTTCTTCTCGGAGAGTTCCTTGATTTGATCACCAATCGATACAGCTGTAGGACGCTCTTGAGTAGCCATACTCCACGGGGCAGGCTTTGGCGCCGGCTTGGACGCTTCCATGGCTTCCTGAGCTTTACGAACCAATTCAGGAGACGGCTGCCATTCCTCATCTCCATCGTCGTCGTCCCAGTTAAATTCTCGGTTCACTGCTTCAGATAGGCTCAGTCGCTGGGCAATATTGATACCTTTCTTGACAAGCTCTTCATCATCAAGCTCCCTTGGTTCATTTGAATGGGCGGTCTCAGAAGGTTTTTGATCGTGTGACTCCTTCGGCAGCTGCTCTGGCTTTGATTGTGGCGACAAGCTATTCAATGTCTGCGACGGGACCGCGTTGGACGAAGAAGCGGGAGCATTCGATGCTGCAACTGAATGTTTCGTATCTTCCTCTTTTTCCTGTTTTTTCCAGACTGTTGCATTCTCAGCACGGGGGCTATTGTTACTGCTGGCAGATGGACTGGCACTGGACTTGTCCCTTTTCATGGCCGCCAATTTGAATGCACCGGTAGCAGTCGATAGCGCAGTTACAGCCTTCTTAGGAGTGGACGAAGAGCTCAACGATGCATTCGGGTCTTTGGGCGAGCCTGACTTGTCCACCGAACCTGACACCGGAGAGGCGCTAGCAGAGCTGACGCTCTTCCTGAAAAGTGAGTTCAGAGATTGAGATTTGAACTTTTTCACTGAATTCGCAGCATTCGCGTCGTTGGACTCCATGGTGGTATAATTTAAGCGCCGAGCTTATGACCTGGAAGTTAAAAAGGGTCGATTGCGTCAATTGGCTGCTGACACACAGCGTTGCCAACTCAACAGTAAGATAACCACCCGATCTGGCTGCACGACTTCTGATTGATAGTCTCTTAATGCCACTTAAGGAGCGGTGGGCCCTAATTTCTAAAGTGATCGGCTCACTAGTTTTGCAGATGCTGGTGCTCGTTAGGATTTGAGGAGTGGAATCTCTGATGGTGGGTGTGAGCGCTCACGTCAAAATTTGGGCCCAGCGTGACGAATGACGCGGGGTCTGTGTGACTTGGGTCTGTTGGATCGTGAGAACATCTGCCAAGCATGCTCAAGGCGAGCAAAGTATTATGCGAAAAGTTTAAAGTGGCAGTTGTTGGCTCTGGGCCGGCAGGTTTCTATACTGCTTATAGGTTAATGTCGAAGCTTCCGGCAACCGAAGTGGATATGTTCGAATCACTTCCGGTTCCTTATGGGCTGTCGCGATTCGGAGTTGCTCCAGACCACCCTGAGGTAAAGAATTGCCAGGAAAAGTTTGAAGATGTCGCATCGAGCAAAGCATTCAGGTTTGTAGGCAATGTTACAATAGGCAAAGACCTGCCGCTACGTGCGCTAAAGGACAACTACAATGCAGTCATCATGGCTTATGGTGCATCTCAAGACAGGACACTGGGAATAGAAGGAGAGGAACTTGAAGGCGTTTTGTCCGCCAGAAAGTTTGTTGGCTGGTACAATGGATTGCCAGAATTTGCAGGATTGAACCCTCCTTTGCAAGATGCTGAGGATGTGGCAATCATTGGCAACGGCAACGTGGCTCTTGACGTTGCCCGGATTCTTCTTGCAGATGTAGAAAGATTCAGGTCTACTGATATTACGGAAGAAGCTTATGAAGTTCTTAAAAAGAGTAAAATTAAGCGTGTTCGGATGTATGCGAGGAGAGGCATTCTTCAAAGCGCTTTCACAACTAAAGAAATGCGAGAGCTGGTAAGGGAGCCCGGCGTACGAATAGAACTGCTGGACCCTCGATTTATTGATCCTTTCAGGGATTTTATACCCCAACTAGATCGGAAAATTAAACGGGTAATACAGCTCTTGGATAAGGCCGATTATGAAAATGAGAAGAAAGAAAGTCCATTGACAAGAAGCTTTTCCCTGGAATATCTTATGAGTCCGACTGCTTTTCACCGAAACATTTCGAACCCCAAATTGATTTCCGCCACATCTTTTGAATTGAACACTTTACGCCAAGAAAGCATAACTTCTCCTGCAATCGCGCTACCAACTGGAAAGGTGATTAAAGAGAAGTCCGAACTTGCTTTCAAGTCTATCGGATACAAATCTGTCCCAATCGTCGGCATGGAAGAAATGGGAATTCCTTTCGACAACAGGCGAGGAATTGTTCCGTCCACAAATGGCCGAGTTATCGGCGACGATAATCAGCCGATGCGTGGCTGCTATGTATCGGGATGGGTAAAAACGGGTCCTACAGGAGTCATTGCAGAGTCGATGCGAGAATCATTTGAGGTGGCCGAGGAAATTATCAAGGACTATAGTTCCGGTGCAGTTGACAAGTCCTCAAAACCAGGCTATGATGGTGTTAGCAGGCTAATTACCAGTCGTCCAGTCAGTTGGTCGGATTGGCTAAAGATCGAGAGTGTTGAGAAGGAACGCGGCTCAAAATTAGGCAAACCTCGCTCCAAAATTCTTTCTACGTCAGAAATGATTTCCCTTTTGTAATTATTGTAAATTATTGTAAATAACTCCATTCCGATATATTATTTTTATTCAGCCTCTGTATAACAAAACAAGCAGCTCGATTAACGTGCAAACCTTTAGGAGAGGCACACCCACCCTTGTGCGCGGCCAGCAGTTCCGCCCAATCAATTTTCAAACCACTCGACCTCAACACTGCATTCAGTCGACACACAACAACCATGCTTCGACAACTCTCACGGCCAGGTGTGCGTACCTTCAGCACAGCCAGATGTGTGATGCAGGAAATCAAGAAGGGTGATATCACTGCTAGCGACTCACACGAGAAGGGCACTAGCGTGGAGATTGTGAGCGGCGCCCCAAAGACTTTGCGAGAGCGGATAGTTCGAATCTACCAGCAAGCAAAACCTGCTACTCAAAGCGGCACGCATGGTACTTTCGCTTGGAGATTGGACTGGGATACTGTTCCCCGGGCAAATCGATGGGAAAATGACATGATGGGATGGGCTTCTTCGGGTGATTACATGTATGGCCAACTAAAAGCCCCAGACAAGATAGCTAACTCAACCTAGGCAAGCGACACAGATGAAATTCCGAACTAAAGAAGATGCAATTCAGTTTGCTCGAAATCAGGCATGGGACTACTATATTCAGGAGCCACATCAGCGACTTTTCCGGGTGAAGCAATACGCAACCAATTTCGAGCATTCCTCCGGCAAGCTTAAGCATATTAGAACCAAGTAAAACATGTGAATAAAGAACTTGAGGATATCTTACGGTAATTAGTCGATTGGCGGATATCGAGCGTAGCGACTACTGTACATGGTCTGTGTAATGTCCCAAACCGGCCCGCTTGGTCTAAAGTACTTTTCAACTTCCAAGGGCGGACGCGTTCGACACACGATCACGTCGGAGATGGGAAGGTACGATGAGCCACGATATTAGGAGAAGTAGTAGCAGCAGCAAAGTGGACAGGTATTTTCCTGGCCGTATGCCACCCATACATCCGTCCGAGAAGCGAGCCTCTGATATTAATCCTACGTCTAGCGATCCACGACTACGTGGGGAAAGAAAGCTACACGGTCGAAAACTCTTAAAAACACTTCCGGTGCCAGAATATGAGTGGAATAGTGATTCAGTCGGTGATCCACCACTTGGAAGGATCATGTTGCATGATTTGCCAAAGCTGGTACCTTTGTCAGTTGTAACGACAGCTATCGCGAGGTTTGGTACCGTTGACCGAGTCGAAATTCTCAGAGACGATGACGCTGCCCCACTTCCATTAGCGACAGTTGTGTTTAAAGGAGAGATGGGTTACAAATGTGCAAAAAGTGCAGCTGCGGCGAAAGAAGTCCGTATTATGGATAAAACCGCTAAGATCACACTGGATCTGGACGGTAAGAAATCGAGTCAACGACGGCAACAACTGATTGATATGCACATCAAGCTCAAAATGCCAGCGCCAAAAGGTCCCAGGGTAGAACGTGAGAAGGAGCTACAGAAAGAGAGAGAAAAAGAACGAGAAAAAGAGTTGGAGATCTCGAGAGAACGGGAGCGAGAGAAGCGTGCCATGTCCGAATCATACCCATCGTCCACTCGCCCAAGATCACCGATTAGAGGAGTTCCTCTGACGCCTAGAATGAGGGACGAGATATGCGACGATCCATTTGCCTTCATATCCGACAGATATCTTCCTTCATACGGCCGCGACGCTCCTCGCACCGAGGAAGTTTTCAGGCTTGTACGGCGATTTCGACCAGAAGCTGTATTACGAGATCAATACGGGTGGTATGTCATTTTTACGAAAAGCCGCTACTGCCAAGACTGTATATATGAACTGGATGGTGTTCGATTCCTGGGCTATAGGATAAAGATGGAGGAAGGTAATCGGCCTCGCCCAACCTCTCAACCTTCCAACTCGAAGAGAGATGTCACCCTGTCAGCTGAAAAATCTGATAGGTACGGCAGACAATATGACGAGAACAAAAGTGTTTCCAGGACTGATGGTGAGCGACTATCTAAGGAAACTGAATCGAAAACCGCTTATGATATAATCATGTCTGAGCTTAATAAAGTACTAACAGCTGAAATTCAACAGCGAGTCATCAACAGAGAGATCTATGATGTGCTGAAGGAGAATATGAATAAAGAACGAGAGAGGCGTGATGCCGAGCTCGAAAAGGAACGCGAGATTGCTTCTAAACAACTTGCGGCTAGAAGAGAAGCGACAAAGACCAAACAGCTAAAGCTCTCCAAACCTCTAAGACTCCTATCTGAAGAGAAAGACGACAAATATGACAAGGACGACAAGGAAAGTGAAGCCAGCACTAGAATGACGACCCCGGTTGTCAGCTCTCCTGCAGACCATCACACGGAATTCAAATCATCAAAGAGAAGGGCGATTCGAGACTTTTCTAGTTCTGAGTCTGAAAGCGACGAACCTGAGCCCAAACGGCGGAAGGCAGAGGGCATTGATGAAACACTGTCTATGGAAATCGATGAGGAAGAGCCTGTTGAACATCTGCCTACGCCTGTACCCGAGCCTGTTGAGGCGACAGTGGAGAAAGGACAACAATGGGCACCTAAATCTGGTGAGAAACCTACAAGAATCGTGGAAGATCCAGATGGTCCTTATACAGTGCTGCAGATTTTGAATATGGTCAAAGACGAGGAGGATCTCAATCATCTCAAACTGGCCGCCGAGGGACTCGTTGCAGCCGACATTGGGTCTGCAGAATCGTTTGTGTATAACAAACGCCAAGTCAGTGGTGGTTTACAGCCACATGAGTTTACATCTTTCAAGAGCAGAGGCTATGTGAAGATTCCAGAAATCGAGAAAGACTCTTATTTACTTCACAGAATTCAAAAGAAAGCCATGCCTGTTCAAGCCCGAGTTGATACGGGTGAGGAAGAAGTCAAAGTAAGCTCTCGAGGCAACCGAGTGAATGCACGACGGGAAGAAAAACAATTCACCGAGAATTTCGATGTTCTCAGCATAAATAAGTTGAAGAAGAGGAAGAAGCCGGTGGAATTTAGGCGGTCTGCTATTCACGACTGGGGACTTTACGCCATGGAACATATTCCTCAAGGTGATATGATCATCGAATACGTTGGTGAAGTCATCAGATCATCCCTTCAGGATACCAGAGAGCGAACCTACCAAAGATCTGGGATTGGTTCATCATATTTATTTCACGTTGATAACACACAGGTTATTGATGCGACAAAACGCGGCGGTATAGCTCGATTCATCAATCACAGTTGCGATCCCAGTTGCCTTGCAAAAATCATCCAAATGCAGGGAACGAGTCGAATTGTTATCTACGCTGCGAAGGATGTTGGCAGAGGGGAGGAGCTCACGTACGATTATAAGTTTGAGCGCGAAGAAGGTGAGGATAGGGTACCATGTTTGTGTGGTTCAGCCAAATGCAAGGGCTGGCTCAATTAATGCATGAAAATTTAATTTAAGATAAATGCCTTTTATAATGACGAAACGAAATTATTAAATAGACTAACTAATCTCCTGTTAATACAATAAGATCACGCCAATTCACAGTCTCTCATAAAACGAGCGCGCGACGCGTAACGCGATATTTGTCACTTCAGCCTCTCATCAAACGTCAAACGATGGGATGCGATCCCTATATTTCTGGAGACGTATTCCGAAGCAATATGTCAAAAGACTCTACTCAACTACAGCAAAGACCAGCACTAGACATGATTTTTCGGCACTAGGAGACCTACCTTCTGATTTCATCGCTCCTCTTCCTCCACTTCAACATGCTCCAAAGGCTGGTCCGACTACTCGTCAGAGCATATACGACGAAATCAAAAAGAACATTAGTGACCACCCTGATAGCGTCATTTTAACGGAAATGGGCAGTTTTTACGAGCTGTATTTTGACCAAGCAGTTGAGTTCGGGCCGAAGTTGAATTTAAAGCTCGCAAAGAAAACATCGTCGGCGGAGGAAGCAGGGTTTATCTACATGTCTGGCTTTCCAAGTTATCAATTGGACCGATATGTTAAGATTCTTGTTAATGATTTGAAGAAGACGGTTACACTAGTCGAGCAGTATGAGCTGCCAGAGAAAAGAGATGGCCGACAGTTCGAGCGAAAAGTCAGCAGAAAGATTACTCCCGGGACGCTGCTTAACGAATCGTTTGTAGACAATCAGCACTCGAATTATCTTCTGTCGATTGTATTCACAAATTCTCATTTGGACAAGGATGCTGTTGAAGACGCACCTGTCGGATTAGCGTGGCTAGATCTGACTGTGGGCGAATTCTACTATCAAAAATCGATACTTAAAGAGATCTCAAGCGATATAGCTCGCATAAAGCCCAAAGAGATACTGCTGGACTCGAGTATCAAGAAGTACGGCCTTGAGAAGGGCGAGTGGTTTGCAGATTTGGCCGATCTGAAGCGCTATCATGTAACATATTGCGAGTTTCCAGGCCACCAGGCATTTTCAGCACTTGCACCATTCGAAAATATGAAACTGGAGCAGTACAAAGTAGATCACAGCGGGTATCGTGAAGTATCTGCCATGACTGCTATCCTGGCGTACCTCAAGGAGAATCTACCAGAGTGCGACATTCAGATAAAGCCACCCCGGGAAGAATTCTCTTCCAAGATCCTAAAAATTGATGGAAGGTCAATGGATGCATTGGAAATTTTCGAAAGCTCACAGGATTCGACTAAGGGGTCGTTGTTTCATACGATTAGGCGCACAGTGTCACAATCTGGTACTAGGCTGCTTTCTCAGTGGCTAGCTGCCCCATTAGTGGACGTTGCAAGAATCGAGGAACGACAGCAATGGACGCAATTCTTTTTGGATTACGGTCAGGTTGGACGGGAAGTGTCGGAGAGGATAAGATATGTGGATGATGTAGCGCGACTGTTACAAAGAATCAGTAGCTCTCGACGCACAGATCCGGGTGACCTCGTCGCAGTAGCGAACACCATTCGGCAGATGGAAAAGATTCTCTCAACCCTGACACCGTTAGGGGAGAAGAAAGCAATCAAAAGTCTGGTGTCTGGTCTTAGGGAAGCACTTTCTGCCGCACGACCCATTGCCAATAAAGTAGAAAAGAGCATAGACTCAGATGTTCTTATATCTCAAATGGAATCATTGGAGAACGAGGATTTGGAGACGCCTGGTTCGAAAGTCAAGAGATCAGACGGTATGGATAATCTAAGCATCATGAAAAAGGGTGCAACACCAAGCCTTGCTCGACTACATAAAGAGTACGACAGCTTTGATGAAGAGCGCGAAAAACTCTGGAAATCGCTTTTAGCTGAGAATCCTGATGGGACCCAACTCAACCTACGCTGGTCTCCCATGTATTTATACCATGTGCAAGTGTCTCTATCGAAACGAGGTTTGACAATGGCTGACATTAACATCCCCGGTCCAATTCTCAGACAGACGAAAAGCAGGTGCTCCATACAATGGCAGCCGTGGAGTGAACTGGGTACGAGAAGGGAGGAGATCAATCAACGCAAAAAAGAACTAGAGCAGGCCCTATTAAAGAAAATCAAAAAGGAAGTTCTCAAATGTTCGCAACAGATCCGCTCTGCTGCAAACTTTGTGGACATCTTAGATGTCGCCATCTCATTTGCGACTCTTGCTCGAGAAAACAATCTTGTACGACCAAATATGTCGTACTCACACGAGTCACATATCAAAGGAGGCCGTCATCTGGCTGTAGAGTGGGGCTTGAAGAGCCGCGGCTCGAATTTCACTGCAAATGATTGTTCTTTGGCAGAAAGAGTGTGGATGATCACTGGGCCCAATATGGGTGGGAAGAGTACGTTCATTCGCCAGATTGCTATAATAACAGTATTGGCTCAAATCGGAAGCTTCACTCCCGCCTCAGTTGCTGAAATGGGTATAGTGGACCAAATATTTTGTCGTGTTGGTGCCGCAGATGACTTGTCGAGGGACAGAAGCACTTTCATGGTCGAAATGCTAGAGACTGCCTCAATCTTGAAGAACGCCACAAGCCGGTCACTGGCTATTCTGGATGAAGTCGGCCGTGGAACAAGTTACAGTGATGGTCTCGCAATCGCTTATGCATCCATCATACATCTAGCCACTGTTAACAAATGTCGGACACTATTTGCTACGCATTTCGGACCAGAGCTGCAGAAGTTATTGGATTCCAATAACAATAGCCACCATATGGAATACTTTAGCGTTCCATGGGGCGACGCGAAAGCAAAGTTTAGGCTGGAGAAAGGAGTCAGTGAAAATTCTCACGGCATGGACGTTGCCTACATGGCTGGGTTCCCCCCAGAGGCTTTGAAAATCGCGAGATCTGTACATATAAAATTACACGATAATAAATAAGTAACCAGACCATAAATTAAACCAGGAACTAGTCCTCATAGTTCAGATTATCAGAATTATAAGAGTTCTGGTCTGATTGTCGATTGGAAGGAGGAGGTGGTGGCGGTGGATAAGATGCTTGTTGATAATTGTGCTGAGGAGGAGCCGCGTGCGGCTGGAAGTTGAGCGGCTGAGGAAATTGCGGCATGGGCATAGGCATTTGCATTGGCATTCCTCCCGGGAACGGCCATGGCATTTGAGCATAGGGATTCCAAGAAGGCATGACTGGTTGCTGGGGCACTTGATGTTGATGGTGTACCGGCCTCTGGTGCTGTGTTGCTGGTCTCTGGTGGTGTGCTGAAGGTGGCGGACGGTTCGAAGAGCCCGACGGATTATCCCAGTCGCGCCTCTCTGCATGTCTGTCACCAGAGTTGCCATAGCGAGGGCGGCGATTCACTTGCCCTTCTACATGCTCAGTTGGTCTATTGGGCTTTCTCTTTTTCTTTTTCTTCGATTGTTTGGCCACCATCTCCATTTCATCATCTGAGAATTCTTGTTCTTCCAGAGGAATTTCTTCGTCGTGGATGTTGCTTGCATCCGAACCCTTGACCGAGCGTACTGTTTCTGTATAGATAAATTTCGAAGACGGAACGACATAGAAAACTTTTTCTCCCTTGCGCGTCTTGACAGACTCAAACTCCTCCTCGTTGCGAAACTTGACAGAGTAGCACGGTGCTTGTACACGTCCAAACGTCTCATAAAGGACTCCGAGAACTCTGCGGTCTTCGAAACAGAACACGGATTTACCTTCGTCCAGGACACGATATTCACCGGATACAGATGCCTGAATGACTGCAGATTTCTCTACCACTTGACTGAGAACACCAATTGGCTCGATTGGAGTCTTTTCATTTAGTTGAAATCCTTCGGGAAGGTCTGGCACAGGAGCATCAACCTCATTCTTGGATTTCAAAGGCTCCTTTTGATCATCTTCACTTTCGTCGTCAGATGCAGCAACTCGTTGATTAGTGCCCTTCATTTCGACATCGCTGTCCGAATCTGAATCGGAATCTGAACTGGAATCGGAATCATCTGAGTCTGATTTCAAACTCGCATTATCAGATCTATTATTCCCCATATTCATTACCGCATCTGAAGCAGAACCTGATTCGGCATCCAATGATGAGAGTGTGGCCACTGATCGCGGCTTGGATGTGTCCGTGTCTTTGTCGCTCTCCTCGGAAGAAATGCCCATAGCTTCCTCCTTTAAAGCTTTGTCTATAAGGTCCTCTGTATCAGCTTTATCAGCAGGGTTTTCTATGGTACTTTCATTTGTTGTTGGAATGCTCTTAGAATTTTGTGAAGGAGAGTCCGTGGATGGAGGATCATTCGATTCGACTTCAATCTGGTGATCTTGGATTTGTTCGCTTAGCTGGCGGTCATCTTCATGATTAACATCCAGCTCCGTATTAATAGCATCACCTCCATGTTCTGTATTTGTGGTGCTATCGCTTAGTTTTTGCTCTTCTTGTAGATCATGTTGTTCCGTGACACTGGCTGAGCTCACACCAGCTTCCTTCGAAAATTCTCCGCCGTCGTTGTGTTCCTCTGTATTGACCTTCGACTGAGGGCTCGGACACAATATAGCCACATTCTCTGCGCCTACTGTCTCTTCATTCATCCCTTAAATAAGTCGTGTTTTAACGGCCGAAAGGTTGTTTCTTTACAAAATTTATTTCGCTGAGCAGTGTGCGCGAATGTAAGACATTGTGAGCATAAATACTCTGAGGCGTGAGCTCTTGACAGCTGCAATTGCTTGTAGGTATGTCTGAGGAAATTCATCTGCTAGATGTGCTGCACGCCTTGAATTATATTCATTGAATTTACTACTCATAAAAATCTCTTAGCTTGTTTTGCAAATTGCTGCTGCAAGCAAGGGGCAATGTGTTGTGTTCAAGGAGAGCGTTTCGAAACTACGACTGAACACCGAAAACAAGGATGAGAATCACCTCACTTCTACATTTTTTAGGTTCCCGATCCGTTAGACTATTTATCCTAGCCAAACTGTATCAGATGTTTAGAAATGTTTAGCCCCTCAGCAAGAAAGTCAGTACCTCTTGGTTTGCAAAGCTGCAGTGACAGAAGCTTGCCCTTATAGAGTTTACATGATTTTTTGTGGCCGGAAGAATGATTTCAGGGGTAAAACTACCTAAAAATTCTATCAGCCAAAATCTTCCCTAATGATAGCGATGGCGTTAGTCGCAAGAACCTGATAGAGCTTGTCGAATTCAGTAAACCTGTCTTGAGCCTGACCATGTATGGAAACCTCCTTCGCAATCCCTTCATTTTTCAGATCGTTCTAGTCTTATGCTTAAAGTGATCTCGAAAATATCCAGATTATCGAGCCGGACAAACACCCGTCGCTAAATAGGCTTCACCCGACATTATGGGCGGCAGCTTAAATTACACGGTACCTCGGTTGCTTCGGTCGCCACGCCAAATATAGCAATTTTGGGGATTGTAGACAAGAATGAGATAAATCGGGAATATAGACCTCAAGCCTGCCAATAAGATCTCTTTCGTATACACTACGCCGGTTTCTCCAGGCTGTCCGAGTCGTGGGCTGACTACTATCTGATGTTGTATTACGTGCATCACGTCAAAGCCGTCACAGTTAAGGTTAGACTGGGATAAGTATTGGAATGAGGCACTTGCTGAATAAATTACTTTCCTTATCTATATAAACTCCAGGAGCACTCCAATCTGCAGATTTGCACAGCAAAGTTTGCAAGATGAGATACGCTACACTATTCGCCGTTGCAGTTTCTGCCTATGTCAACCTGGAAGCAAACCCTAGGATCGCCGCTGCAGTTTATAAATATAATGCTGCCAAACCCGAAGATCAAGCTTCTGCACTCGATAAACTTGCCGCCGCCGCCGTGGATGATGTATCACCAGGACAGGCGAACATAGTTGCTGCTGCCGCACCGGGGGCGGCCATGAAACAAATCGACAACACTCCTGGGAATCCGCAAATTGATCCGCTAAGTAATGTCAATGGAACAAAGGCAGACAACAGTACTGCCGTAGTGAGTGACGATGGCTCGGCCATTTCTACACAGGTCAATGGTACGGCTCCTGGGGTTAGAACCGCAATACTGACCGGCGCGGCAAACAAGACGTCTGCTGGTCCTGCGATACCTACAGGCGGCGCCGTCAGGTCAGGTACTCGGGTGTCATCATCTGCTTCAAGAAGAACAAGCTCTGCCAGCTCTAGCGCGTCATCAGGAGCGGCGGCTCCCGTGGCTGCATTTCCACTGGGATCACTGGCAATTGCGGCAATTCCTCTTCTACTTTAAGTAGTAACCTTCCGTAATAATTTATATTGATACTTTATGGTAGCGCAGCCTCCTTTATGAGAGCATTCATTTTAATATGATCAATTGGTTCGGCAGATGCGAAAAGATCCAACGCAAGCTTCATTTGTCGTGCACAGCTTGCTGCAGAGACTCCGCCGGTGCCAGTACCTAGACCGGTGATGAGCACGTTATTAACATATGAAGAATGGCCAGACCTGTTGTGGCGTTCAATCGAGGCCAAAATGTTCCACACACAGTTAAACACAACAGGAGAGCCTTTGGGTATCACTGACGGTACCGCCATCGTAGGGACGTGAATGAGCTTTGGTTCAAACGGAGCAATAACAACGTTGGCGACTGGGTTGTACCCGTGAACTTCATCTCGCAACACGACTTGTAGAGCCTTTGTTACATCCTGAGGAGTATTGAATGCCCCTGTATCGACGTAAAAGTCGGCAATGGCCTTGTCGAATCCTCCACCAAGCAAACCGTAAGAATTGCCTGGGCTGACCACCGCATCAATGCTGAAAGCACGCACGGCGTCCTGCAGTCGTGGGTAATCATTAAACGGGATCAGCTCCACCCCTTTCTGTGAACCCAGCGCCTTACCAAGAGCACCTGACTTGTCGTATAGAAAAAACCGTAACTTGGCCTTCATTTCTCGTGTATGATGTTGGTTGCGTGACAGATGTATTTGCTGTATTCTCCCAGGAAGATCAGCCAAGCCGCAGCGCTAGCACCAAAAGCTCCACCATTAAATGTCTCACATGCTTGCAGGACGGGTCCTGCACGTTGACGGACCTTAATCCAAGAAAACTCGTACTAACCGTATCCATAACAAACTAACCCCATACAGCGCTACTGGCGGACAGCAGATCTATGAGACTAGATACACTACCAACAGAGCTGCATTTTGTGATAGCAGACCTGTCGTACCGAGGTGATCTGTTCAGCTTAGCCCAAACATCGCACAGGTTGCGTGAAATATATCACCCCTGTATATGGTCGAGTCTCACTTTGAGGCTAGCACTTGATAGACCGGGAGATGAGGCCACTAGTCGCGCATTTAGTCTTTCAACTGAGGGAAGTATACACTTGGAGCTGAACCAACTATGTCAGTTTCTAGAGCAAGTACAACTCGGCCATCTTGACAGCATCTTACGATACATAAGCGAGGTCAACGTGCAAGATGAAATGGGGACTAGTCTGGATATGGACCAGAGTCACCCTTTCAATGATTTGATCCCTCTTCTGATCGAAAAGCTGAAAAATATAACTATTCTGCGCATAAATCGAATCTACAACCAGCCATATCAAATCCAACCAGAGTTGTCGAGCGTGGGCAGACTTGCTGAGTGCATATCAGAAGCAACCAATGCTTCGATAAAAGTCCGGTTTCATGTAAATGAAAGTGGAATCGGGAATGTCATGGGCAAAAAAGATAAGGTACTCTTCGACAACATGATTTCGCTTGTTCTTGCCTGCCCTGAACCTTTGAGCACACTGCAGAACTTCTGGGGTAGACTGCTGCCAAGTTGTCTTACTGATGTTAATATCTTACCACGCTACACAGAACGAAGTTATACGCCACTTTTCAGATTTTGGTTCGCCAATATCAAGAGACTCGAGATGCTTTGGGTGCCTACTCCTAATGTTTTCGACGGTGACTGGTGGATGCCAGAGTATATTAAGGAATTGCTACTGGTAGACCATCCGCAAGAGGTACAAACTCGCGACATACATTGGTGTATGGAGACACGAAGCCTTCGTCTGCGATTTGCCCCCGATGCAGTTGGACAGTCTTTGAGATTACTGCGCTTCCCGGATTGTAACGTGCTCGATATTGACCCAACGGAATGCGATGATTTAGAACAAGTGGGCCGAAACGTCGCCGAATGCATAAGCGAGTCCGATATAATGTACTTCACAATCCGATGTGCATGCGAAGAAGTCTTCAGAGCCTTTGTGCCAAAAGAAGTTGGCAGCCAGATCGAACAGCTCGAGATCCGTGGAGGGTTCGGGAACGCGGACTATCGCGATCTGGCTCTCTACACCATGGTCGTCAAATACTTTCCAAAATTATACAAACTTCATATCTATCCCTGGGTCATCAATGTGCGAGACTTGGATGTGAGAAGTATATGGAACGATGCCAAACCCGCTGAAACACTGCGAAGTCTAGTGCTGGATAATTGCTTTGACCAAAAGCTTGGCTCAGATCAACTTGCCTTGCAAAACATAATTCATTAATAATATCGATAATAATAATTAAGCTGCTGAAATATACTGCACTGTCACTGTTAGCCCATTATCTGTCAAAAACTTTCCACTTACCGTTATTTCCACGAATAAATACATCACCATAATCGCTGGTCTCTTTGCTATCTTGGTACTCCTTGGTTTCCTCGAGCGCAATGTTCATGAAACCGTCGACAGACTGCAGCCGGCCTCGATACTCCAAACCGGAATTGAGCTTCACAATTACACTGTTTCCAATGATATCTGCCAGGAATGCAGCAGACGCATCTGGCTTCTGCTCCTGCTCGGCCTCCATGATTTTGTAGTCGTTGTCGAGTGATGGTTTGGTGTCTGAGAAATTTAGGCGCTGCATGTTACCCGGCGTGAGGCTTGAGCTCTGTAGTGCGCTGAAAAAAATTCGTGAGATTGTTTCACCTAAAGCTTTGCCTACTTGAATAGTTCACATTTCAATCGCACAAAATGGTGAAGAAGAAGGTGGATTCTAGAATTCGTGATCTGATCGAAAATGGTGTCAAGGTATGGAATTTGGCTATTAAATTAGACGGTCAGCTAACAATCATTAGCTCAAAGAGCGAACAATGTTCATCGTTGTGGGCGACAGAGCCCGATTGCAACTGCCGAACCTCCATCTTTTACTAAACAATGCTGCAGAGAACAAAATCAACAAAAAGATTCTCTGGGCTTATAGAAAAGAGCTTGGATTTGACACTCATCGGGGTAAGCGTGAAAAGAAGATGAAGCGAGAGGTCAAACAAGGTAAACGAGAAGCCAACAGTGCTGATCCTTTCGAGCTCTTCCTTACAACACAAAATATTCGTTATGTTTACTATAAAGAGAGCGAGCAAGTGCTTGGTAACACATACGGCATGTGTGTTCTACAAGACTTTGAAGCCTTGACGCCAAACACGCTTGCGCGAACGATAGAAACAGTCGAGGGTGGTGGTATCATTGTGCTCATGCTGAAAACGATGAATTCGCTTAAGCAGCTTTATACCATGTCTATGGATGTCTACTCGAGGTATAGAACCGAAGCACATCACGATGTTGTCGGTCGTTTCAATGAGCGGTTCCTACTCTCCCTTCGAAATTTGGACAAGAATTCTTTGGTCATTGATGATGAGATGAATGTTTTGCCTGCACTCGGTCAGCGAAAGATTGTTAGACTACCACCTGCAGATGATAACGATTCGAAGGATTCAGCCGAGTTGAGAAAACTCAAGGAGTCTCTTGAAGGCGATAAGGACTTGGAAATGGTTCATTCGCTTGTCTCGCTTGCAAAGACGCACGACCAGGCGAAATCAATTGTACAATTTATCGATAGCATTGCTGAAAAGACGTTGAGAAACACGGTTGCGCTGACTGCTGGTCGAGGTCGAGGTAAGTCTGCCGCATTGGGTATCGCTATTGCTGCAGCTGTTGCCCATGGCTACTCCAACATATTTATCACTTCGCCCAGCCCTGAAAATCTCAAGACACTATTTGAGTTTATTTTTGCGGGTCTTACGGCATTGAAGTACACTGAACAGCACGACTATGACATTTTCAAGAGTAACAACCCTGCTTACAAGGACTCCGTCGTGAGGGTCAATATCTTCAAGTCGCATCGGCAGACAATCCAGTACATCGATCCAGCAGATTCGCATGTTCTCGGACAAGCCGAACTCGTTGTTATTGATGAGGCGGCTGCGATTCCTTTGCCTCTAGTGCGAAAGCTGCTTGGACCATATTTGGTATTCATGGCATCTACTGTCAACGGTTATGAAGGTACTGGCCGATCTCTGTCCCTTAAACTCATCAAGCAATTGCGTGAACAGAGCGCGGAGGTTGACTCGGAATCTATCAGACGAAGATCTCTCAAAGAGGTCAAGTTGGAGGAGCCAATTCGATACGCTCCTGGCGACAAGATTGAAAAGTGGCTTAATGATCTTTTGTGCTTGAACGCAAGCACACCTGCCAAATCGAAAACCCTTCCACATCCTAGCGAATGCTCACTATACCACGTCAATAGGGATTCCCTCTTCTCATACCACCCTACGCCAGAGCTCTTCTTGCATAAAGTTTGGGGCTTGTTTGTTGCATCTCATTACAAGAACTCTCCAAACGACCTTCAGCTTCTATCTGATGCGCCCGCACACCAGCTTTTCGTTCTGCTCGGACCTTCTAAGCCTGACCAAATTCCAGAGCCATTGTGTGTAATTCAAGTCGTTCTTGAGGGTAAGATATCCAAACAGAGCATTGCATCGAGTCTTGGTGCCGGCCGCCGAGGCGATGGTGACCTTATTCCATGGGCTGTGTCTCAGCAGTTCCAGGATACTGAGTTTGCAACTCTCTCTGGTGCCCGAGTTTTGAGAATAGCAACTTCGCCAGAGTTCCAAGGAATGGGCTACGGTAAGCGTGCCCTATCTCTTCTCAAGGATTATTACAGTGGCAAGATTGTAAGCTTGTCTGAGAAGCAATCAAAGACTACAGAAATCAGCAGAGTGTCAGACAAGGAGCTTTCTGAGGCAACTCTAGCTACGGATGAGCTGAAACCACGAGATGCTTCGCAGCTGCCAGCACTGTTCAACAGCTTGCAAGAGCGAGAACCTGAGTATCTCGATTACATTGGTGTTTCGTATGGTCTGTCCAAGGAATTGCATAAATTCTGGCGGCAGTGTGGCTTTTCACCAGTGTATCTCCGTCAAACAACAAATGACCTGACGGGCGAGCATTCTTGTATCATGCTTCATGTGCTTGAGGGTAGACAAGACGCTTGGTTGAAGGAGTACACTCTGGATTTCCATCGACGTTTCTTGCAGCTTTTGGCCTATAACTTCAAATCTTTCCCAACGACTTTGTCTCTCAATATTTTGCAAGGGGCAAAGGAAGCGGCAAAGGTTGTCGAGTATGGTGACTTTACGCAGAGTGACCTTGATAAGCTGTTCTCGCCGTTTGATCTCAAGCGACTGGAGTCCTACGGCAACAACAGTCTTGACTACCACGTGGTCATGGATATGTTGCCCAACCTTGCTACGTTATTTTTCAGTGGCCGAATCGCTGATATTTCCCTCAACAGCTTGATCCAGCAATCTATTTTGCTAGGTGTGGGACTGCAGAAGAAGAGCATGGACGATCTAGCCAAGGAGCTTCAACTGGATACGAGACAAGTGATTGCCATGTTCAACAAGACGGCTAAAAAATTCAACTCGGAATTCGCTAAAGTTCAACGAGCTACTATCGAAAAGGGACTGCCAGAAATCCCCAACGACGAGCTTGATGGACTGGATGGGCCACAGAAAGCAGTCAAGTCAAGTACAGAACAGGTGAACGAAGATGAGGAGTCCGAGGACGACTCTGAAGATGAGCTTAAGCAGAAACAGAAAGAGTTTATCAATTCGCTAAATATGGACGACTATGCATTCCCAGGCGACTGGGACGAGGACGCCGCGAAGAAGGCGGCATCGTCTGGTGGGAAATTAGCACTCAAGTCTGACAAGACTCGGAAACGAAAGGAGAATGCGGATGCTGTCGTAGACCAAGAGCTCAGTGCCCAGAAGAAGGCCAAGAAGCAGAAGAAGCAGCGTAAGTAACAATTTTTTCACAATTTTTTTTCTGTATATATATATATATATGATAATATCTGTTTGACGAGTACGACCTGTCCCAGTGGAGAGAGGAGAGTTTTTCAGCCGTGTCTTTATTTTCCCTCCTCCCCTTCCCTGACAGCATGATGGTGGCATTCTCACAGTTGGCAGGTTATGGCGCCCGTGGCCTTCTCGGGGCGCTTGTTCTGGGGTTCTTCGGCATTATCAAGCCATTGCAGTTCTATGCACGTCTTCTGGTGTACGGGCTTTTGCTGGCCGTCCTCGGCACGGTTGGAGCAGTGACCTCGACAGTTTTGACTCTGGCTGGAAAGCAGGGGCTATCACAATGGCTCATTGCTCGAATGTTCTACATTGTTGCATCTCGAGTACTAAACATCAAGATCGAGGTGCGAAACCCGGAAATGCTCGACAAGATCAAGGGTCCGGCCGTCTACGTGTCAAATCACCAGTCGGAACTCGACATTCTCATGCTCGCAAAGTGGTTCCCCAAGTACTGCTCTGTGACAGCCAAGAAGGCTCTCAAATACTACCCATTTCTCGGCTGGTTTATGTCCTTGTCCGGTACTGTATTCATCGACAGAGGCAATCGTGAAAACGCCCTCAAGGCCTTCGACAGTGCTACCAAGGCCGTGCATGAACGACAACAGAGCGTATTTATGTTCCCAGAGGGAACTCGATCTTACTATGAAAAGCCAGGTCTTCTTCCGTTCAAGAAAGGTGCGTTCCATTTCGCAGCTCAAGCCAAGATTCCTGTCGTGCCATTGGTAGTTGCCAACTACTCGAACATTGTAAGCTTCAAAAGCCGAAGATTCGAGACTGGCACAATTTACATGGAGGTTCTTGAGCCTATATATCCCAAGGGAACTTCCAAGGAAGAAGTGACTGATGTTTATGAGGAGACTTTCAAGGCCATGACGGAGAAGGTGGAAGAGATGGGTTTGAGTGTCGAAAAGAAATAGATTAGCTATAGGGTAGTAGTGATAATGACATTATGATATATTCGATATTAACGGTACCGACCAGTCTAATAGCTGGCTGATGTTGAGATCCATTGAATCTGGAGTCTCGATTTTGTCGTTTATTAGCCTGGAGTCGACATCATCATGTTCAAACAGGTGCGAGTGCGATTGTAAATAACCTGGCCACACTATATCATCAAAATATCCCGGCGGGTCGACCCAGAAATCTTGCAATGTCACATAACCTTTCCGTGCTTCTCTCCTTTCTTTCAAATTCTGGTAGCTGGATCTCAAAAACAGCTTCAAATCGAAGGAATCAAAGACAATGCTGTCTTGGTGGTAGAGCATGATACCATCAACAAATGCTATAGGAATATCCGCCTTGGGCCCCAATTTTCGTCGCCATGCTTCTATCTGGGATTCCTCTACATTAGACGGCCCTAGTGTGTTCTCTTCTTCTTTGCTCTTGAAATCTGCTGGGAACTCGCCGGTTTCATGGACGTGCTCAAGCACTCGCTTAAGGTAAGCGAGATCAAATGCCTCTGGACAGTCCCAGTCTTGCACTCCGTTCTTCAACGGAATATCTTTATCGTCCAAATAAAAATCATCTTCGTAGATAATTGTCGAATTTTTGAACACTTGCTTCAGGCATCTAGTTAAAGTGCTTTTCCCTGAGCTTGACGGCCCACTCACCGCCACTACTAACATGTGTGACTGAGTTTTGGAGTTGCAGTTTTCCGACAGCGACATCAACCAGCCACCACTACCACCACCATGCCAGACCCTATCAACGCCAACCCAGTCGTGTTGGACGAGAGTCTGCTTCCAACCCGTTTGAATGAAAAACAACCGAAGAGCGGCATAATCGAGGATGCTGGAATAGCAGCCCTGCGAGCGAGCGTGCCATACACCTTCAGCTTATACGAAGTTTCTTCCACTCCGCCGTCCCTGACGGACGACGACGGATCCAGTGAGGATGAGGAGGAAGCGATCGATGCACAAGAAGTTTTCGACCTAATATCAACCATCAGTGATCCCGAACATCCCTTGACGTTGGGACAGCTCGCAGTGGTGAATCTGCCTGACATCCAGGTCACAGATACGGGAGTTAAAGATCAGATGGCAGAGGTACTTGTCGAGATTACACCAACTATCACGCACTGCTCTCTAGCTACACTTATCGGACTCGGCATCAGAGTTAGGCTTGAGCGATGTCTCCCGCCTCGCTACCGGATCACAATTAACGTCAAGGCAGGCACTCACCAGAGCGAGAATCAAGTTAATAAGCAACTCAACGACAAGGAACGAGTGGCCGCCGCATGTGAAAACGAACAGCTGCTTCAAGTCATATCACAGATGCTGGCAACCTGTAAATACTAACTGTAATGTATGTAATGAATTTTTTATGACATGTTTGACCTCTTGCTGTTCCCAGAACCCACTTCGACCGAACCTCCACTTCCTCGCCTCACC
Source organism: Blastobotrys petasosporus (assembly GCA_030580095.1). Classification (NCBI taxonomy): domain Eukaryota; kingdom Fungi; phylum Ascomycota; class Dipodascomycetes; order Dipodascales; family Trichomonascaceae; genus Blastobotrys; species Blastobotrys petasosporus. Next base: position 32,543 of record JAKTSG010000033.1, on the reverse strand, counting down.
ACTCTACAGATCAGATTGTCACCTATCACCATCACCGCCCGTGATGGCATTCGAGCTGGACATGAGCAGCTCGCAGCTGCCTACCGGGTGCGAAGAGTTTGCAATACCCGCAGGAAATATCACATATGTCGACAGCAACAACCAAACGCAGACGATACAGCTCACAGATGCTGGGCTCTACTTGCTGCCGGGCTGCAAAACCGGTGACCCCGACGTCGACCCAAATATGTTTCGCAAAGATCCTTTTTATGGATCTGTGACTCCTATTGCTTATGCAGCTGCTGCTACAACAGTTATGGCGTGGCTTTTATTTATTCTGCTCTTCTTATCGGAAAAGCGCAGACCCTGGCTTCAAAAAATTGCCCTGCTGCTGGTCGCCGTTGCGCTCACGACCGGGCTAGCCGAGACGACTAATCGACTCCAACAACAATATAATCATGGATACCAAGATGCTGATGAGTTGCGTGATGACGTGTTTCATGGGCTGACGTTCAGAATTTTGCAAGTGATATCCGGCCTTGTGCTATGGACGGCTCATGTGCAAGTGGTTCTGCGACTCTATGGCTCGGAGAAGGAAAAACTATTTATACGCATTCTTGGCGGTGTGCTTATTTTCTTGGATGTGCTATTTACCATTTTATCAGATTTTTACAGGCCTGTCACGGATTTTGCAGAGCGCTTTGAGAATGGGTTCTACGTGGTGTCAATGTTATCTGAGATCTTACTGATCTCACTTTATGCTGCCGCAGTTCTCATCTATTCGTTCAGCAGGCGCAAGTACGCCTATAAGCGATCTGTCCTGTCTGTAGCGGCAATATCCATAGCAGCTTCTCTCGCGCCTTTGGTCTTTACTGTGATCGGCATGGCTAGCCATTGGATGTCCGGCTGGGCGGAACTCGCACAGCGGGCATGCAATGCCGCTGCTACCGTAGTAGTCTGGGACTGGATTGACGCTATAGAAAGGCTGCAGCTGGAGGAGCAGAAGAAGGCATTTATTGGGAAACAGCTTAGAAATGGCCCCAGAATGACAGACGACAAGCCTGTGTTTGGCAAGTTCCGAGACAGGAACTGGGTCGTTACAGAAGATGCAGATTACGATGACAGCGATAGTTCTCACCCCAAGAGCTTTGACCAACAACGCGAGGCTCCCCCGACTGTCGATATCTCGAAGCTCAGGATGTTCTCTCCACACAGCGATGAATCTGAAGGTACGCATAAAGATTTGACGGTGCACCACCATCCGACGAAGCGAAATAATCTACGCATGAATACGATGGCTAAGTATTCCATGCGAGATATGCAGAGCCCAGCCACTAGCAGTCCCGCTCCTCAGTCGCCAAGTGTTTCTGAGACGACGACTCAGAGTACGGACAGCCCGGAGAGACCACCTGACTTTTTTGCACCGGTGCATGGTTTCCAACCAGGCGATTACTTCGACGATAAAGCTCCATTGTTTGAGGAGCAAAGTAATACTAACGAGAACAATCCACATGGAGGGCCATCCAGTCAATGAAGGACCTATTTTACTTTATGCTAGAATCACGTGGTTATGAGAAATTGCATCTCTTAGCATTCTCTTATATGTATCGATATGCCTGTACAAGGACTGTAATACTTTCTCTATATTATTTATTTAATTTTGAATATGATGAACTGATGATTTTTGAAAGCTGCCTGGTCTCATGATCATTATTCTAGAGCCTTCTTCAGCCGCGCGGCTCGGACCCTGTAGCTCAAATGCATAAATATGAGACCAGGTCCGCCTTTGAAAAGTTCAACTCGCCACTAAATCACATTCAATATGCTGAGTAGAAGTTCGACGCAAGCCGTTACTCGCCGAGCATTATCACCTTTGATACGAAGGCTCCCACGTGTCAGTAATATAACTCCTGTACTGGTGGGAGTCGTCTCGACAAGGCACGCCACTGGTATATTACGATACTACTCCAATGGCGCAGGTGGGCAAGGCAGAGGGGGATACCCGTTCGGAGCGCAGCAATTTCAGCAGCCTCAGGAAGAACAACAGTCGGCATTGGAGAGATTCGGAACAGACTTGAGCAAGCTGGCAAACGAAGGAAAGTTGGATCCGGTTATTGGGCGCGACAAGGAAATCCAGAGGACTATTCAGATTCTGTCGCGAAGGACGAAGAACAACCCGGCTCTCATAGGAAATGCCGGCACAGGGAAAACAGCAATTATGGAGGGACTTGCACAGAGGATTGCACGGGGTCAAGTGCCGGATAGTATGAAAGATAAGCGGGTAGTGTCACTGGACCTGGGTAGCCTCATCTCCGGTGCTAAGTTTCGAGGCGAGTTTGAGGAACGATTGAAAGAAGTGCTCAAAGAATTGGAAGCTGAGCAAGGGAAGGTTATTCTGTTTATTGATGAATTGCATATCTTGCTAGGTCTCGGCAAGAGCGAAGGCAGTGTGGACGCATCCAACTTGTTGAAGCCGGCACTTGCTCGTGGCCAGCTCCAGTGCTGCGGCGCAACCACAATTGAGGAGTACCGAAAGTATATTGAGAAGGATGCTGCACTTGCTCGACGGTTCCAGCCTGTATTGGTGGACGAGCCATCGGTACAAGATGCCATCTCTATTCTTCGTGGCCTGAAGGAGCGATACGAAGTACATCATGGTGTGCGGATCGCAGACTCTGCGCTGGTGACGGCCGCGGTATACTCCAACAGATACATCACCGATCGATTCCTTCCTGACAAGGCAATTGATCTTGTGGATGAAGCATGTAGCGCGTTGAGATTGCAGCATGAGTCTAAGCCCGATGCAATCCAGGAGCTCGACAGGTCAGTAATGACGATACAAATTGAGCTTGAGTCGTTGAAAAAAGAAACAGACCCCGTGTCAGTGGATCGTCGAAACAAGCTCGAAGAAGATCTCAAAGTCAAGCAAGCGGAAATCAAGCGGCTTACAAAGGTCTGGGAAGAAGAGAAGCGTGAGATTGAGAGTGTCAAGCAGGCACAAAGCGAATTGGAACAAGCCAAGCTGGAACTGGAAATCGCGCAGAGGAATGGCGAATTCGGTCGAGCATCAGAATTGCAATATTCCAGGATCCCAGAGCTGCAGAAGAAAGTACCGGAGGAGAGTGACCGAGGAGAGAATTCTCTTTTACATGAGAGCGTCACGTCAGATGACATTGCGCGTGTGGTTTCGCGAATGACTGGTATCCCGACCCAGTCTCTAATGAGAGGTGAGAAGGACAAGCTGCTTTATATGGAAGACTCGTTGAAGCAGCGAGTGGTTGGCCAAGATGAAGCCATCAAGGCGGTGTGTGACGCAGTGCACCTTCAACGAGCAGGTTTGACGAATGAGAAGCGGCCAGTGGGCAGCTTCATGTTCCTCGGGCCTACCGGCACGGGCAAGACGGAGCTAACCAAGGCGCTGGCCGAGTTTTTGTTCAACGATGAGAGCGCGGTGATACGGTTCGATATGAGCGAGTTTCAAGAAAAGCACAGTATTGCGCGGATGATTGGTGCACCGCCTGGGTACGTGGGGTATGAGGAATCTGGTGAACTTACAGAGGCGGTGAGAAGAAAGCCATACGCGGTTGTCCTGTTTGATGAATTCGAAAAGGCGCACCCGGATGTGTCGAAACTGCTTTTGCAAGTGCTTGATGAAGGTAAGCTTACAGATGGACAAGGCAGGAAGGTGGATTTCCGAAACGCAATCATCGTCATGACTAGTAATATCGGCCAGGAGCTGCTTGTACACGATACGGAGTTGGAAAGCTCGACCGTTTCTGCTGCCACCAAACAAAAAGTGCTGGATGAGATGAAGCATTACTATGCTCCCGAGTTTATCAACCGGCTTGACGATACCGTCGTTTTTAACCGTCTTTCCAAGGACTCGTTGAACGAGATTGTCGAGATTCGACTGAAGGAAGTGCAAGAACGGTTGGAGTCGCGCCGAATAGTGCTGGATATTGATCAAGCGGCCAAGACGTGGCTAGTCGACAAGGGCTACGATCCGGTTTACGGTGCGCGTCCGCTCAACAGGCTCATCCAGAAGCAGCTTCTCAAGCAGCTGGCAGAGCATTTGCTTCAGGGAAGAATCGAGTCTAACGAGACAGTGTTTGTGACTACCGAGAACGGTAATCTAGTTGTCAAGCCGAACCACGAGGCGAGGAAGTAGCCTTCGAGAAAGTAGTCGGTTAAGGAGCTATGGGGTTCAAAAGTAAATAATTATTTGTAAAGGTTTTGTATATATACACGGGTTTCTATTTCTTTTGGTCATTTGTCAGGGTCGTTAAAAAATTTATATACAGCTACTCCAACAGAAGCTTGGAATTTCCAGTGTCCACGAGAGATGCATGCGGTAGACTATGCTTGGCGACCTGGTCAGCCCACTCAAAGTTCTGATTAGGCTGAGCCGAGTACGACGAGCCGATTCGCTGGTTCCTCGTCCGGTCGGCCTTTTCCCGCCATCGAATCTCTGCCGGGTCCTGATCGGGCTCCACCCATTCAAACCCGTCACCGGCCTTTGCCCAGTACTCCTTGAGCATTGCCTCGTCTTCCAATTCTACAGTTGCCATTTTCCGGTGCTTCAAGTCTTGTCTGAGCTTGAGCGAGCACTCGCCCTGGTTCTCTGGCAGGTTCCGGTTCACGTCAGCAATCAACGAGCACATCTTCATCTCCTGCGCATGCGAGTACCAGTGTGTGGTCAATGTTCCTTGCGTCCACTTGAGCACCTCACCATTGCCTGAAATTCTGCCGCCAAACGCCAGCCCGCCGTAAACGGTGATACTGGCCAGATACGTCAGCACCATCAAGTGCACCATGCCCGTCGACTCCCAGGTGCCGACCATCCCGGACTGCAAAAACAGCTCGACGCCGCTCAATATGCTGCCTGTTCCCAGCGTCCAGTAAGCGGCTGCTTTCTGCCATTGTCGCTTGATGTGCCACTTGTAAGGGAACGTGCCGGTTGAGGCGTCGACTAATGCAAACGAGTTGGGGAAGTCGGCATTATACACTGCCCGGCGGAACGGGATCATGGCAATCTGTTTAGGGACGTGTTTCCGTGTGTCTCTTTGAAATGCCTTGAGCACTTCTACCGACGACTGAGGCGACGGTGGCGGCGTCGACACCATATAGTCGTGAAGGATGCTGGTGTCCCAGGATGCACTTCCGCTTTGTAGGAACTTTTTCAAGATATCTCTGGCGTTTTCAGGCGGTGTTTGGGCTGCTGGAGATTCAGGCGAGGCGGAATCAATATATTGTTGCTCGAGCTTCGAGCATGCTTTCAGGGCGTCCAGGGTATCTTCCGGCGAGAGCTTCTCTGTAAGCTTTGCATCCAGTCGCTGAGTGAGCGACGTAGCGTCAAACGGCTCACTAGCAAACGACCTCAGCCATCGTGTCGTGTGCAAGTATCGTACAGATCTCATCCTACTTGGTTGTGTGGAGTGTGAAAAATTCCCTGAAACATTTCATTCGCGTACATATTACACATACATAAATCTAAAAAATCATTTCCAAAAGACGAGCCCCGAATAAATCGCCATTTGCTGGAGAGTCTACTGCATAATTCACACGGTTTCCTGCTCCTTTCAGCAGCCAGTGGTACCGGTCGTTGTGCACGGGCTCGTCGCGTTTAGGCCGGCCTCGGCGGTCAATCACGGTGCAGCCTTTGGTCCACTCGCCGGTCGTCTCCACTCGGATATCATGGCCACGCTCAATCTTCCAGCCGGGAGTATCATAAGCAAATGCGTACCAGACTGCTAGAGCGTCGTGTAATGTGAGCTTGCTCTTGCCGGTAAATTCCTTGTTGAACTCAAACATGCCGTACATCCAGGCATGGATCCACTGCGCAAGGGGCGAGCCGCTCTCAATGTGCGGCAACAACGCGGCAGAATAATCAGTCTCTGCCAGGAAATGCGTGTGGGTTATGTCCAACGGGAATAACGTGACCTGGATCGGTTTAGGAAACGACGCCAGCGCCTCGGGAGCTCCCTTGGGAAGTGTCATTGATGGGTTTGGACTCGTCAGCGCATACACACAAGCCGATGCAACGGGATCGGCAAAGACGTTGAACTCCGCCAACGGCGTGACATTGCCAGGCTCCTCCAAAGTGCCGCCCATGACCACAACCTCTTTAACTCTTGCAAACGTCTCTGGGTCGATTTCTGCCGCCTTGGCAATGTTCTGCAGCGGTCCAATCGCAGCAATGGTTACGGTGCCGGGCTCCTCGTTGCGCAAAACGTCCAGAATTTCCAGGTAAGACGGCCGGTTGGACGGGATGAACCCTGCATCCTTCGCCTCGTCCTTCACCTCTTTGGCAAACCAGTCGAGCTGCTCTTGGCTGGCGGTGTATTGGGGAGCATTGGTGTGGATGTTGCATAGGCCATCTGAGCCATGGAACTCGGTCGCATCCAGCCGTGATCCGTCGAGAGCGGTGCTCATGCCAACGCTGACCACAGGCCGCTGCTTGAGCCAGTTGCAAGAGACGTTATTCTTCGCCCTGTGCTGCTCCTCCAGCTTGAGAACATGGAACATGGAGACGGTGTTTCTTAGCGAGTTTACAGTATCGCAGTTGCCAAACACCAGTGAGATCAGCTTGAGGTCAACGTCGGGGCTGTTAAGCGCCAGCAGCAGCGCCACCACGTCGTCCACGCCTGGATCTGTGTCGATAATAAGCTTCTTGGTACTTGTCGTCATGATATTTGAGAATCGAGAAAGAAAAGACCGCCCTGCACCGGTCTTTATACTTTTCCAAAGTCCAATGTGCAAGAAGAGGACGCAAGCGGGCGGGCTGTCCCGCCGGCTCGAGCGCGGGAGTCTTTGAAAAACTTGTGTGGGGTGCGCTGAAACTATCGAGGCGCGGAGATGCATACCGCCATCGGCAACCGGTCGCCGTCGGACTAGATTCAAAAAAGAGTGTCAATGGTTCCGAGATATGCGGAACTTGGGTAATATGTGAGATGCGCTGTTTGTGAGTGCCGGTAGAGACTCGTCCAGGGGGGGGACGATCTGAGCCGCACGATTTTTCGCACTAAAGGTCTATTAGGCATTTCGTTCACACTGCGATTGTGGTTGTGTCTTTCAGAGATTGAGCCGATAAGGTTGAGCTTGCTTGGATGTTCAAACCAAGAGTGTTGTTCTTAACTTGTGGCAATACCGAGCATTACTGTCTGGTGTTTAAAGACAAACGAGAAATTAATTATTAATTAACGGCAGTTTTTTCCTGCATTCCTAAACTACTGGCTAGATCTTCAAGATCTCCAGCTACAAGTGTGGCCGGAGCCCAATTCCAAATCTATCGAGAATGGCGTCTCGGCTCAACCTAAGCTCGACCGAGTCACGCTCGCAATGCTCACACTTCACTGGTCTCAATGAGCACATTTCAACGTTCAACAATCGGCAGGTGTGTTTAAGCTCGCACACACGGCTGCACACAGACACAGATGGGCTGAACCTGAACACAACGGTCGCCAACTGGGGCATCAGCTTGATGATGATATTGGCCAACCGGATCATCGCAGCGTGTGATACTGGTCCCTGGATATGGATCTGCAGCTCTGTGAGCTGTGGCAGCGGGACTTTTTGCGTATTGAGAAAAGCGTTGGTCCAGTTGATAAACTTCCAGTTCTCCACAGTGATTGTCTTTGTATTAAGGAGCGACAGCGTGGTGAGTGGCTTGGGCTCAAAGTCGTAAACGACCATCTCCAACCCCAGATCTTGCACAGCATCCAGACCAGGCTTTCTGATTCCGTGGATAATCCGTCTGCAGTTACTGGTCCTCAAGTTGTCCGCATGTTGAAACGGGTTAAATTGCTCCAACGGGTTGTGGCCAGTCCTGATACACTCGATTCTCGGGGTGTTTGTGATGCACCACGCGTCTGTTACACGAATGGCGTCGACGATCAAGCGTTCGGTATTGGCACTGATCGGTGTGATTGCAACAACCTTATCCCATTGGTTGTTATTGGGAAGCTCATCGGGGCCAATAGAGGTGAAAACGCACTCGAGTCTCTTGTCCAATTCAACCTCATCCGGTTTGTGCGGCGAGTCGCGGTCCTTGATCGTTTTGAAGTACCTGTTACGCCGCTCATGTTCTATCATACACCATATATTGGTATCTTCCATCGTCTTGAGCAGATTGAGCAATGGTTTCACTTGCGTCTTGTCCGCAGCCGTCACTGTCCTCAGGATCTGCACTTCCAAAGAATAGATGCGTCTCCGTTGCAACAATTCAAATATCCTCTGTGCGTTCCAGACCGTCTCGCAACAGCCGCATAGCCTGTGTATACCGAACAAGAGCCGCATTGTCTTCACGTACTTGATAACTTTCCCTTCGTTCAGGTACTCTTCAAACTCGTGTAGTGTCATGTATACCTCGTTGTAGCCAATGGTCGCCCGCAGAGCTCTGTTGCACAAAAATACCCCGTCGCAACACGTGAGAGCAAGGTTGGTGAAAATCTGGGGCCGTATTATTGCATAGAGCCGTTTGCTGGCAAACGACAGGTTCAGCAAGTCTCTCTTGTTGGGAATATTGTCGGAGATATCCAAAAGTAACTCGGTTGGAAGGTCAATCATGATTTCTAACTGGTGGGTGAGGAAGAACGAGGGAACCAACTCTGCACGACTGCATATTTATGTACATTCACAACTTCTCATTTACTTGTATATTCCTTTAAACGGTAATTTGAAGGATACTAGGCAAATTTGGCGCGCTACATATCCGGATTCGGACTCATCTGATCTACCCAGATTCGATGAGATGGTATCGTAAGTTCTTTGAACGTGCGACGTTCAAGGTGTTCACAGATCCTAAAGTGCTGAAATGAGCACTCGCAGGTTTGAGACTTGAACCACAGAGAGTCTGCGAGTTCCGCAAACGTGAGAATTGCATCGAGATGAGGAGGCTGAGACGACGATGTGAGATGGTGAAAGTTATCGTTTGATTTCGCAGTATTTTGCGGGCTCTCGTAGCTTTGCATGGAATTGAGCCGGTAATTTGTGCTCTATACCCTGCTTTGGACGAAAAGTCGCCTGTGAAAATTTTCACTCGATCTTGCCCAATTTCGACGAGCATCGGCATTAAAGCACTGTAAAAGCATTGAATAACCTCCATTAAGGCAGTTTTGGAAATTTCTGATGTTTATACCCACTCGTAAAGACATTTGTGACACTTGAAGTTGCAGCACAAATTGCAGTCTAAATCCCCCACAAATACCTGCCAAATACATTCATTCAATATATATTAACGTAATTGAATATTTAGATTAGTTTAAAAAGCCATACCTCCATTATATTGGCATATATAGCTCAATCACATTTTGAGCCTACTTCTTTTAATTTCTCACCATAAACTACACCCTTCGCCCCCATAACTAGCTTTATTAGATAGCCACTAACAGCACTTTGTTTCTGAATCAACTTTCAAGGCTTTTCCGCCCCAATTCAGCGCCTAAATAGGGCTAAACAAATGTGAGCCGCAAATATGTCTCAGATTTGAGCCGCACAACCGGCTAGCGTAGCTATTCTTCCAACGAAATGACGAACCAATAAGTTTGGTTGGGTGGTGTAGTGGTTATCATATTTCGTTTACATTCCGCATCTTTCAAAGGTTGCAAGTGCCGAAATGGCCGTGGGTTCGAACCCCACCCCGATCACATTTATTTTTTTTGGATCTTCTTTTGCGTAATTGAGAAGAGCTGTTCTTTTTTGCTATCTGAAATAATTGACATTCGAGAGCTGTTTGTTACTCTAGCACTCGTTTTGTACCCACCACCAAGGTAATCTGAAAAGTTCAATATGATGTACATGAAGTTTCGTACGCTGCAATAGATGGTAAATCTATTGCTTACATGACGTCAATTCTATGTACTAAAGGAACTAACTGATCCATTAAATTCGTAATTTATTATCCCCAGGCTCTCTGGGCCAAGTACTTGGCCAACGTGCAAGTATTGCATGCTGGAGTCTCAACTGAGCGAACTTCTCACCAATTTCCCGAATATAGCTACTAGGCTTAAATTGCGTTGTAAAGGCAATGGAGAATGTAGGGTTTCAAGATACAATTATCTATTCAAATCGTACTTTAATGCCAAGCAGAGTGACAATGCCAGAAGAACGAATATCCCGGGCACTGTACCTCCCTGTACATACTAAGAGTCTTGATAGTATGATGCTATTGTCCTAGGCAAACTCGAGTATCCCTACGTAAAGAGACGTATTGTCGAAGATTGTTCTGCGTTTTACGCTAACAGCGAATTCAAGACACCGTTAACTCGTTCTGTCTGCGGATGACTCGCTTTCGAAAACTTGAAACGAGTAGCCCCAATCTCACTCCATTCGCAAAGTCCATAACTAATCAGAGCATTTTTGGTCAAGTTGACTTCTTGAGGTCCGCCAGGCGAGTACCAATCAACTCTCGAATTATCAGCGAAAAAATAGAATTTGAATTATTAAACATAAAAAAATATTGTAAAAGAATGATAGTAGGAGTAGATAATTATTATATGGATGTTTTTTTAACAGATATTCCAACCAAAAATACCTTAAATGCAAAGAAAATCGGTATATCTTATACCGCAAATGGGTTCAAAGTTCGTACAGTCAAGCATGGAATCGACTTGCCCACTTCCGACCGCAGCAACACCGGTACATGGTGCAACGTTCGAATCTCTTGAATGTTTTTATCATCCTCGACCCGGGTCTTGACGCACTTGAGCATCGCCTTGAGCGATTCGCTCGACGTGTTCTTGTTGGCCTTGGACTTGACCGCAGAAAGAGACGCAGCTCGCTGTGGAGTGTCAGACTGTTTGGGAGATGATGGCACGCTCTTGGAACCAGACTCGTCGTCCTCGACTTGGAGTTTTGAGATTCCAGACGCAACCTTGTTGACCTTGCGCGAGATGCTGGAAGCGGCACTAGACACTCTCTTAGAGCCGTTTCGCGACCCGGCTGCTGATTCTTCCACAGGCACAAAAGTGGCAGAATCGACACCTTGTTCCCAGAACAGTTCAAGAAGACGACTAGGTTTGTGGAACTCGGCCTTAACCAACGGCAACTGATCTCCATGCACTCGCTTCTCAATGCCGAATCCGGGGATGAAAACATCAAACGCAGACTCATATGTCTGGATTACAATAGCATCCAGCGTGAGCTGGCCATCGCTATCAGCCGCAAGGTCTGCAATCTTCTGACTCAAATACAAATGCAAAGACTGATCCTGAGCGTTCTTTGCTGCATCCTTCTTAAAGTTGCAAAGATCAGCAGTCGAAGAAAGAGAGTCAATGTCGTCGGCGTACTCAGAGCCGGTAATCACACTCTTCAATTGTCGGTGGACAATAAGATCAGCATATCTTCGGAGAGGCGCCGTGAAATGAGTAAAAAGAGGCACATTGTGATAGTAGTGAGTAAGATCGGTTGTGGCCTTTCCTGCTACAACGTATCGTGCACGCAAAAGACACTTGTACAAAAGAGTCTCCAATGACTGTCGAATCTCCTTATTCTCAACAGCATATAGACTATTCAAAAGCGTTTCACTCGATGAAGGGTCAATCTTCACATCCGTCAACTTGGCAACAGTCTCCTTGAAACTGTCAAACCGCTGCGGAACAGGCTCGGCGTGCCGTCGCAACAATGCACGATCGCCCAAAGAAGCATGCAGCTTTTGAGCCACAGCCGTTCCAATCTTGATATTGATCTCGTTCAAAACTTGTTGAACAGGGTTGCCGTCAAACAAGCTCGAAGTGACAATGGTGTTTTCATCGTCAATCTGATCAAGAAGGCTGAGAATTGGTGCATCGCCAGAATCAGAATTGAATCGTAGACGTCGAAGCTGTGTAGCCACTTTTTGCAACTCGGCCACCGCAGCGATATCGTCAGTCAACAATACCTTCTTGCCAGGCTTGATGTATCCCAACTTCATCTGACAATCAAGCACTTCAAAGCTCTCAGCATCCATTGTCAAAACAACACTGACAGTAGGAGACTCCTTACCTTCGGCAAGCGCATTCTGTTGATAAAACTCGGCAGGAAGCATACCGATATTTCGTTGCTTCAAAAACACCGAGGTGCCTCGTTTCTTTGCCTCACGATCAAGGGGCGAATTCTGCTTGATGAATTCGGTCACGTCTAGTGAATGAACGCCAAGCTCAATCTTGCCATCCGTCTGCTTGATATGAATACCTTCGTCAGCAATTTCACCAAAGTAAAGCACCTTCTCCGAGGTATAATCCACTCGGTCTTCCTTGCTCCATTCGGAAGAAATGCCACTCAACACACTTTCTGGGAATACATTCGCCGGGAAGTTGTTATCTCTGAGAAGAGCCTCAATTTCAATATCCGGATCAGAACTGGAACCGAGCTCTTCCACAAGGGTTCCGAAAGGATGCAAGGATGTAATTGGCCATCGCTTGATGGACGCAATAAAAGTCTTTTCGGCATACTTGTCGTGGTTTTCAACAAAGTCCTTGGGTGCTTGCTCAGTTGGGATCGCAATGAGCGGAACACGCTTATCGGTCGGCTTGAACCACACAATCTTGGGTCGATCTGCCGGACGCTCAGGAGCCTCACCTCGTTCCTTACGTTCAGCATCCTGCTTTTCTTTAGTGGCCTGAGATGAAGGTCTGAGAAGACCCAACGAGCCAGAGAACATCTGGCCCGGAAATCGTTCAATGACCGCTACAACATGTCCAGCGTAGAGCGGCTTGGCGGCATCCGAGAGCTCTTCCTCTTCGTCGAGAAGGAGACTCTGGCCCTCAACTTCAACATCATCATTCTTCTTTTGAGCTGGCCGCTGCTTCAAGGATCCACGTCGTCGGAGCCCAACTTCAGCTCCATCATCATGAGCGTCCTTTCGCTTCTTCTTCTCCTCCTTTTCCTTTTTGGATCCCCATACTTCGTCAACTTCCAAAAGTTCAACAGCAACAAGATCACCTTCCAAAGCACGGTTTCGGTCTTTGGAACCACAAATAAAGATATCTGCATCCAACAACCCATTTGTCGAGACATAGGCATCGGATCGGTTCTTCTTGTTGACTCGAAGGACGCCCGCAACAAGCCGGCCATCATTGAGCAAGCCTGGGAGTGAGGCCTGTGGCAGGTATGGCGCAAAAAGAGACTTTCTCTGACCATTCGGGTTATTATTTCCCTGTTGGTAGAAATTGCTAATGCTAGAAACCGAGTTGCTGAAAGAGCCACGAGGACGGTGGCCTGGTACAAAGCTTGGCGAGTCTCGCCAGTTCATATCAAAGTTTCGAGAGCCAGTTCGCTGGTGCGATCGGTATTCTGGACTCTCGCCATTCTGATTTCCGCCGCCGCCACCGCCTTGCTGCTGCTGAGGTGCTGCCGGAGGTGGGAACTGGAATTGTCGTTGAGGCGACGGGTTTCGGAATCGAGGCACTTGCATCGACTGCGACCGGTTGTGGCCACGTGCCTGCTGAGCACCAGTCGGCTTGTTACCACCGCTCACACCATCCTTCTTCTCTGGACTATTTGGGAATTTAAATACAGGAACCTTGTTTGGCGAATTGGAAGATGCAGCAGCCGAGTTGCTTGAGGAAGAGGCTCCAGTTGGAGGAGATGAATCAGAGTCTGTAACTGCAGAGTCTCCTTGTCGTTTGGCTTGGGCTAGTGCGGCTGCTTTTTTAGCTTCAGAGAGCGCCAACGAATGTCTCCGGTTATGCCCAAATCGTTGCTCTTGCTGATAGCTTCCTGCCACAGTGCTCTGAGCCCGTCGATGGCCCTGGCCCCCTTGGTGTGGATTGCCGTGATGTTGCAAATGTGGCTGAAGATGTTGTTGCTGAGACGGGTGGTGTCCATGCTGCTGGTGAGGCTGCTGATGGCCCGGTGGTGCAAACTGGCCAAATGGACCGGATGAGACATAACCCGACTGCAAGTTGGGTGGGGGCATCAATCCCTGGGGTTGCGGAAGAGGACCGGGAGGCAACAGGCCTGCCTGAGCAAATTGCTGGTGTTGTGCTAGAATCTGCTGTTGTTGAGCCTGGAGCATTTCAATCTGTTGCTGGAGGGCCAATTGTTCCACTATTTTTTTAAGGTTAGTATCTCAATAAAACCACCACAACCTGGGTAAAAGGGTCTGGACCAAAAGGCGAGACTTTGAAAAGTGAGAATCGAAATTCTATTCCCTTCTTTATCCGTCCAAATTACAGCCCAGACGCCCGAAACAGATCAATAATAATGGTAATAATAAATTTCGAAACGTACCCATCAATGGTGTCATTTCTGACGGGGATCTTCTGTGTGCGATATGGAGGTTACGCCCATTTCTTGTCGCGGCTGACCGGTTGTTCCTGCCGCCGTTACCACCGCCATTGCCATCGTTTTTGGCATCCCCACTAGCGTTGTTGTTGTTGAGTGAATGCTGCATGATTTCAAGATTATTCCAATGAGCGGTTTATGTGGTTTTTCGAAGAAAAGAAGAGGAGTCGTTTAAAAAAGGGATTGTTAAGTAAAAAAAGTCTGCTGTTAGACAAGTACCGAAAGAGAGGGAAGGAGAGTGGGAAACGCCCCCGATAACAAACCCGAGACGAACGAACGAAGCAGAAGAGAAAAGTTTAGGGGAAGAATTGAAGAAGAGAAGAGGTGAAGAGAGCGTGAGAAGAAAAAGATCTTTGGCAGAGCTATTGGTGGATCACTACAGCCAATTGGTCTTTTAGGATATGCTCACGGAGTGTAAGGAGTGTGGTGTTGGAGGTGTGTGTGAGTGTGAGGAAAGATGAGCGAGAGAAAGCGTGGAGATGGTTTGGGAGGGAGAGACGGCAATTGCTGCACGCCACGTCCTCTTATGAGCTCACCACTCCAAAGCTGGTTGCTGTGGCAAGCGCACTCCAAGAAAAAAAATTATCCACGAGACAGAATTGTGGGACTAGTGGGATTTGTGAAGACAATGTATATATAGATATCAATGAGCTGGTGCGAAGAAAAGCCCATTTTCCATCGTTGTGCAGGGCCACTCATTGTGCAGCTCAGGTGAACCCCTCCTGGTCAAGTCCCACAGAGAGAAACAAAAACGCGGGGAACCTGCTTCGGTTCTTGGAAGGTGATGATGATATGTGGATTTGGTGCCGACGACAGAATAAGAGCTTACAAACAACAATGGATGCTTGTATCTTGATCGTTATTTATGATTCTCTGAAAGATTTAATGACTTTTGGTAAGCATGTTAAGATTTGGGAGTGGCGGAAGAGGGATCTGAGAGTCCACCGTCGCTGGTATGGTTTATATAATGAATAGTTGCAACTTACAAATGTTTTAGAATCGCGTTCAAGAATATGGGCATCCTGCACTCAAATCTTTAGGCTCTTGGTGCGTTCACAATAGGCCAGTCAAGGTGGAATCTGGCGCCATATACATCCAGATGCCACGCTCTTATACTGCGTAGTTAATTTAGTACAGTTCACTGAAAGGTAGTACAAGTCCACGAATCCAACGTTCTAGCTGACTTGATGTTCTTCTCTCTGGATATGCGGCTGGTTTTGCTGTTGGAAATTTGTATGTACCCATCATCGAGTGATGCAACAACATACCCTCTGTAGTTCAGACTTGGGAATCCCAGGTATGATATATCAATTATAGGACTTGATTCTTCATCATTTGAGAGATAAGAGCCGAGAGTTCAAGAATTGTCCCTTATCATTTTTACTTGGTCTGTAGAATACCAGGTATATATAGCTACATGGGTAGTACCGGTAGATGGTGCTGTACAGTACAGACACCAGATCAACGACAAACACCGCAGCAGCGGATGAGCTTCAAATTGGATTCCACGACAGTCATCCAGGATGACCGGGGATGCCGATGATTCACGAGTCAAAATCAGCAAAAGAAGATGATGATTCGTTTACACCGCTTCGGTGACTTCTTTCTGTTTGTGTGCCCCTGATCTGATTGCAGGTAATTTAGCCGCCAAGCCAAGCGAGCGGAGTTAGTTCAATCAACCTTGTACCGTATGTGGCAAAACCCGGTACATGGAAATTGGCAAAAGCGCGGATGCGGATATGCGGGTTAGATTTTTCATTGGCCTCACGATCTTTCAATCATTAGATAACTGGAGAACGGCAATGGGGGTTTGCTTAATTCCCTTCCAAGACGATCAAAAATCTTGGCAAGTGGGATCGAGAACACACAAAATCTTGCTACAGTGTACAATAAGAAAGGCGAAGATGATCTGGTAGTACATTTGTTATGTTGTACAGACCCCCAATGCTTATCGCTTATGAGACATGCCACATGTTGTTTTGTTTTTCACCACCAAAAAAAGTGATCGGTAGAGTTGATTTTTTTTGTTCAGCCTCCTTGGCCACGAAAAAGAAAAAGATCGGCATCAGCCGCATTTTCTAGGAAAGAGAGGAGGCGGCGGAGTGTAATACTGGAGATCGAATTTCCCACAAATGGGCCGGTCTCCATTCCCTCCCGTCATTTCGAGAGACAAGGCGTAATCTTGTGTACAGATGCTTGGTCCCAACAGATGAATATTTACTGTACATGAATACAGATCCCGTTGGGCCACCACCACTTGGAGAGCCAACGTACATGCATGAACTGTAGAAATGGTCCCGGGATCAGATCAGACCCGATATTTTCGCTTTTTCTGCTTTTCAAGTGGAACATTGGAAGCCCAGCAACTACACGAGAGAGGAGCGGAGATCAAATGGAAGTGTGTTTTAGAGCTCAGACCTTTCTGACTCGGAAGTGTGGAGCGATTCTGATTTTGGAGTGGTACTCTACGATATCTCCATAATAGAAATGTCATAACAGCCAAAAATAAATAAAGAGAATATCTGATGCTGGTATCTGTCGATCTTGGGCATTAATGTAGATCCATACAAGTGAGAAAAAAAAAGATGCTTGAACATCATCGGGGGCGGAGATCAAGGGGACTAAATGGATGCATCTCACTCTCTAGACACCACCGCCGCCGTAGTCCGCATCCGGACAAATAGGTTCAAATACCGCCATAATGTATGTGCTACTCCGGATATATGAGTACAAATACAAGTATTGGTATTAATATTGAAACACCCAATTTGTCCACTATTGGTTCTAACAAATCCAAGTAGAATAAATAATATTTCAGCCTCAAACACCACGGGGTTGCATCATGCACAACGATGCCGGTTGAAGCCTTGCCTTGCCTGTGCCGCCAACCAGCGCGGCGCGCGATGAGAATCACTTTCTACTAGGAAGTAGTTACCTTCTTACCGGTTGATATGGGATAATTTAGTTGGAAAAGACAGCCGGAACCATCTGATTTTACTGTAAAGGGATAAAATTTAAAAAATACTCTTATTGCAGATTCAATTAATGGGTAAAATGAATCAATTCACGACGAGTCCATGCAGTCTCGTAGTTAAGGACGACCGGGATTTGAGTCACGTATATCGGAGATCTATATGTCGATTTCTTCTCTATATATATTCCTCTTTAAAAGAAGACCATTAAATGTAATAGAATAGAATATATTCACTAGACGTATAATACTTATCTTCTATATAAATGTGTTCTTTTACATAGAATAGCATAGACATGCAAATATACACACATACAAACATCCTCGGCATTTATCGTATTGTGAGTGGGATCTAGATGCACACACGCACACGCCCCCAAAATCCTGTCCCCCCCTCCGCTCCACGCTTTGTTTGTCTGTCTGCATATTATTATATATCACAATCACTTTCCCTTCAACCTCCCTCACACTCTTCTTTCTCGATCCTTGGAATTTTTTTTCAAACTTTTTTTTCCTTCAAGGGAATCTCTTTTTTCCAACAACAGAGTGCTGTTGAACACTCACAAACGCACGCCTTGCCTATCTAAACTGTGCACGGTGTCTGCTCTTGTTTTCCCCGTCTATCCTTACTCTCCTTGCCGCCTCGTAAAGGTTTTTTTTTCCAACCACCATACAACACGGTCGACGTGATACCTACTTTTTTTTAATATACAGACCAAACGACACACACATACACACAAACGCTTATCGAACTCTTTTTCATATCAGTGACCAGATACCACACAAGTGTGAATTGTCCCGGTGTCAAAAACACCCTTTTATTTGGTTAGCCGCCGCTTCGTCTAACCGGGTTTTATCAATAACCGTTCAACAACAACCATCCATCCATCCATCCAACACAGCTGAACACTAAATGACTCCAACGACAGAAGCGAAACCCGCAAAGAAGCAAGTGCGATCGGTGTCGCGTCGTGCGTGCTTGTCGTGCCGAGAAAAAAAGATCAAATGTGACGGCGTGCAAGTATGTCGCAACTGTGAACAGCTCCACATTGAATGCATTTTCGTCAAGTCACATCGAGGCGGAAGACGCACAATTGTACGCAATCAGGGCCAAGCAGAAGCTATGCTAGCTGCCCGTGCAACTACCACCAACAACACCACGGCGGGCCCGCTGCCGCCTCCACAACCGCTACCATCGAATAATGGCACCCACCACGACATTCCTACAACCAGCGGACTTCATCACGACATGCGAATGACCAACCCAACAAGCAATCTACCAATCTTAGCCCCAGCAGGTGTACATGTGCCAACCTATACCACCACCACTACATCCGGCCCACTGCCCGCAGCAGCATCAGCTATTGCTCCTGCTCCGAGCAGTTACAGCAACCATCATGGTACTGGCGAAAAGGGCTCTGGGCTTTCGGCATATGACCGCTCCTTCTCACTGCCAAGCATCGCCGCACTGGGCGATACTTTTCAGGGAAATGGAAACAGCAACAACAACAACCACAAACAACATGTAATGACCCCATCATCGTCACACGCTGCGACCCCTGCACCTCCTCCCCCACCAACACAAACCATGTCGTCGAATGCTCCTCATCAAATACCACCATCAATAGCGCCGCCACCACCACTTATTACACAGCCGTCGTCGTCGACTACCACCCAGCAGCAACAACAACAACAGCAACAAGTTCCAAACGTACACTATATGATTCACGAACGTATATCCGATCTCCAAACCCAAATCAATCAAATCCGATCGCGACTACCACTGTCGGGTCCTGTCGTCAATGTCGGAGTGCCAAACTGGCAAGTCACGGAGCGGGATTTGAGTATTCTAGACCTTCCTCACCAAGAGCTCGCTACGTATATGGTGGACCTCTACTACGACCACTTCCATCCAAACCATCCATTCATCTATCCCAAATCTGCATTTTTCCGTTTCCTCAAGGTCAGCACCACCGCAGCTCTGGTACACGCAATGTTTTCGGTAAGTTGCCGGTTTTTGCCCGCCGATCGCCCGGATATTCACAGTTATATGCGAGACCCTCACTATTGGATTGTCAACTCCAAAAAATATAGCGATTCTCTTTCATCGACTGACCAGCTCAAGACGTGTTTGATTATTGGTTTAGGATTGCAAGGCGACGGCAAGCTTGAGCAAAGCGCCCAGTACTTGGATCAAGCTGCCAAGTTGATCAAGCTGAATCGGCTGGACAAGCGGCATTCGACACAAGCAGAGCTCGATAGCCAGGTCGAAAAACATGCCTTGGCGATCGCCACCTCGGCCCAGCTTTTGGAAAGGGAATCGTTGGTACGTACCTTGTGGGCTGTATGGGACAGCCAGGTCATTGCTGGTACGTATCGACGCAATCCAGATCAAACCCCGCATTTTAATTCTAATTTGTCTCTCCCTGTGCCGGATGGATTGTATCAAGTGGAGCTGACTGACTGGGACCGAATGCGAGTATTTTGGTCTGATTTCGAGACTGAGCTTTTGGCTGCCACGGGTGCTACAACCGCTCCAGGTAGTGGCTACCGGTCATTCTACGATGCGTCGTTTTCAGTCGCTGCTAACCAGATTCTTGCGACCACCCTGCGTCAGAGGGGTGAAGTCACTCCTGAGACAAAGTCGAGCTTGGATGCTAGGATTGTCAACATTGATCGGCTCATGCCTGCAAACTGCCCGTCTCATTGGCCTCTTTATGCTACTACTATTTTAATGCATTCACAACTCTGCCTCAAGGCTTGTGTTTTCATACCGAATGAAGAGTGGCCAATGCACATGCCAGGGTCGTCTGCATTTTTGGAACAGCCGGTCGACACTGCACATCACGCTTTGACATCGGACCCGGAAGTGCAGCATGCATTTTTGTTGTGTTCGTGGGCAGCCCAGGGTCTGCGGCGGCTCATGACTCCTGAGAATGAGGAAAACATTGAGCAGTATTGGAAGGGCATGCACCAGGCGTTTGGACTGCAGCTTGAATTTGTGGCTGCATTCTTCTGCTCCGAGTTGGTGTATAGTCGATACTCCAAGAGCACTCCTGTGAAAGATGACGGCGTGCCTACCGCTGCACGAGCGTCGCAGGATCTCAAGGTGTGTGTTTCGTTTTTGGAGCAAATGGCGCCAGTGTGGGGCAGTCTCGAAGTGAGCCGAAGGAGAGTGCGAGGATTGTACGATAAAGTGGCTGGTCTGCTACAGTAATTTATTGAAAGCTGGAGGGAGTTTTTTTCTGTTCTAATCTTTTTTTTTTTATTTTCACATTTACGATACTATTTATGAATTCTTTGATATGGGACTATTTTTTTATGAAGCTTAATGTAACCATTGTATTTTATTGAGACGTGACTGATTTCCGTATTTGAAATATTCGGTTTGATGATACAATCTAGTTGGCTCAGTTGAGTAGTTCATTCGTTCATTCTAGTATATTTAAGCACGATTATTAAAAGCCTATGGCATAGTAGGTAATCAAAATACAATTTTTACTGTCTTCAGCTCTGAGCATGCCCCTAATATCCGCCGCCGTGGCAAAGTCCCTGGTAGGTAATGTAATTTCCCTGTTGGAATTGAAAAGTGACGGACTGGGTCATACGGTCTTGTTATAGAGGTACTCGTGTTACTTTTCCGGCATCTAATTTCCTGATGGAAATCGCTTGCTTGCAGCTTTGGCCTTCAATGAACTATCAACGTAACTGACACTTTCATGAGCACTCTTCTCAAGGATAAATCGTGGTCTCAATCGCCTTCATAAACATGCAATGCCTAGCTATATATCCTAGCATGTCACTCGCATATCTAACCATGGCCATTCACGCATTTTTTATTGTCTTTGTGTGGTATCAATTCTGCTCGTGATAACTTCTTAGGATGGTAAACTCTCGTTTTTCTAGGTACATCGTCATCCAACGTATACTTCCCGACAGTCTGTAATGCATTCACATCTTCCTAACCGCGTTCTTTCCGCATCATCTGCATTTCAAAACTCAATATACTCTCGCTTTAGACTTCGCGGCAAAGAGCAGCTCCGAGCCTCAGCTCAGTCGCTTAGATATGTATCTGAAGCGCTCCTTACATTGGTATCTGGTATAAACATCCCCTGTGACTCCTCTGAATCATTTAAAAGTTAGATATCATTAAATCTAAGTAAATGCGCCGCACGACGTGCGGCTCCGCCTCACGTGTTGCAACTGAGTAGGGTGAAATGAAAAACCGAAAAATTTGTAAATTGCTAAGCGTCGTAGCTCAGTGGAAGAGTACTGGGCTCATAACCCAGGAGTCGCTGGATCGAGACCAGCCGACGCTAATATTTTTTTGGTTTTTTGACATTCAATACTGTTCTGTTTTTTTGCATGAATTCGACATTGAAATTAGTTTTTTATATCCTTTTGATAGTTGTGCTTTTTCCTTTCAATTGGTACCGGCTTCACCACTTCCCGTATAACAGCCGCCATTCATACCTCCTGCGACATGACCATCACACGACACACATTGAAATTAGAAAAAAATTAATGGATAAATAAAAAAATATATATATAGTAAAACTTTTCTAGTGCTTGGATCCAGGCCAAAATTTCCTAGACACAGACTTTTTCACCTGCTCATGCTCGTGCTGTTCTTGCGCCTCGACCGACGCCAGATCCGCGTGATGCGTCGTCGTCGTGGTCAAATTGTTCTTGTCGTCCTTATTCCCCGACTTGGAGCTCGTCCGCTGCTGCAGATGCAGGGACGCCATGAACGACGAGTTGCGGTTACTGCTGCTCTCACTACCGCTGCCACTCGCTTTGGTCTTGCTGCTCTTGGGCTTGAGCAGGCTCGCCGACGACTTGGCGGTCCTGAGCACCTGCGGCGGCTTTTGGAACTGGAACCTCGACTGGTCATCATT
The DNA here is from genome assembly GCA_030580095.1 of Blastobotrys petasosporus. NCBI lineage: Eukaryota > Fungi > Ascomycota > Dipodascomycetes > Dipodascales > Trichomonascaceae > Blastobotrys > Blastobotrys petasosporus. The sequence goes on along the minus strand of JAKTSG010000033.1, from coordinate 10,433 downwards.
GTCGCTGGCAACGGGGCGCAGTCGGGAAGAAGAGTCCAGCGACACATTGTCCGACAAGGGACGTGGCCTGGTATGCAACTCATTAGCGGAGGAGGCCCATTCGAGGTCAGATTCAAATTCACCGCCGCTGGTCGTCTGAGCAGCGGCGGCAGCAGCCGCAGTGGCAGCGGCAGCGGCGGCGCTATGGCTGTTTCTGATAATCGACAAATCCTCCACAAACGCACGCCGCGGGTCTCGCTGCTCCCGCCTGTGGTACTTTTCCACCACCGGGTCCCGCTTGGGCGTCGCGCCGCTCATGTCGCGAATGTCGCTAACCTTGATGTTGAACACGCCGGCAAGCGAGTCGGCAGCCGCCCGGTACCAGTCGCGCTGGATCTGGACGAATTGGTGCATGCTAGCATTGATGAATTGATTGGTCGTGAAGAACAAATCGGGCAGGCCGTCCTTGAGCGCATTGTGGAATTTGACAAAGTGGTCAGCCTCGTTCTTGGTAGTCGCGTCAATCTCGCGAGCGTGCGACGACTTGGTCGGCGAGAGCCCTCTGCTCCGCGACTGCTCCTTAGACTTGATGTACCGCGAGTAAGCGTCGTGGTACCTTTTCCGCTTCTCAATCAGGTCGCCGGCAGAGTTGAACATGGCAATGACGCTTTCGAAACCGCGCATCACATTTGCATCAATCTGCTGAGCCAGCGCTTTCGTCGATGCATGACTTGACGAGTTTGAAGTGGATGCCGCAGAGAAGACCGTGTAGTACTTGTACCGGCGCATCTTTGCCGCCTGTCTAGCATCGAGCTTTGGAGCAGGGTAGTCCTCGTCGCCATGCATGGCCATCACCCAGCTGTACCAGCTTCTCGCAAGCCGATTGTTGGCATCAAAATGCTTCTGCATCAGCTTGGTATTCTTGGTGACCACCTTGGCAAGGTCAAGAGCAGCCTTCCTTCGCTGCTCAAATTCTTCGAGAAGATCCTCCAGCACAACGTCTGCAGTGTGCTTGTACTGCAACTCGAGCAAAATGGCATTGGCCTCCTCGTCCGTGAGTCCCTTGCCGCCGCCGTAGCTGCTGCCGGCGGAAATTTCGCTAGCATGATCCAAAGTCGAGCCGTGGTTGGTGTCCATCCGCTTCAGGCATTCCGAAATCATCGCAATACCTTGCTCCAGCTTCATCTTGTCTGCGTGGCCAACGGGTGTTTCCTTGTTGATATTGTCTAACAAAAGCTTGTACCTCGAGACTCGCTGCACGGGTTTGATCAATAGAGCATCGAGCGAGGGCGCCGTGGTCATGCTCTTGCTGCGCTCGTGGCATTCGTTAAGCCAAAGCTCGATAACTGGCGATGCAAGCTTGACGATTCTGTTGAGCGTGGCCGTCTGCTGGGGGCATCGGTCGCAGTACCATTGAAAGTCATTCTCCATTATAGGCACATAATCCAGCACAACGTCTCCAATATGCGTAGCAATGTCTTGAAGCTCCTCACCCTGAAACTGCCCGCTCAAAATCTCAAGTGGAATGCTATCTTTAAGATTGCCCGTGAATTGCCTTGACAATTGCAGAATTCGTTCCACGTTCGAAGCCAGCGATGCGACATCCCGCTTGCAAACGTACCCGAAAAACGGCTCCGTCTTGAGCTGCTCGAAATATACATTGATGAGGACACCCATATCCGTGGCAAACGCAATCTCCGTATCGTAAAACTCCTTGATCAGGTTGAATTTTTGCTTAATCCTTCGCTGATCCTCGGGGTCACTCAGGCGGCCGTAAGTATAGTGCACCTGGGACTGCAGCTCCTCGGGCTTGTAATTGCTAAGCACGCTAGAGTGCGAGTTGGACGAAACATGTGCTGCAGACGAAACCGACGGCGTGCTGGTTTTATCCGAATCAAACTTGGGCTCGTTCAATGCCGGTGTCACTGCAATAGCCGAGTCTCTGCTCTGCTGGAGCCGCTCGCTGCTCTGAGATGCGCTATTCGACAAGTGCATCGGTAGCACTTCATGCTGCTTTTCGCCATCGTCTTCTCCATCTTTCAACATTATTGAATCCTGGCTGGAGGAATATTTGTTTGCACGGTCCGTGTCAATGGCGCTCAAGTTATTGTCGCGGTAGCTGACAGTGCGAGGGACGACCAAGTCGCCTTGGTATGCAAATGGATCTTCTCCCGTACTTTCGTGTTCTTCTGTTAAAGATGTCGACGAGGTGGGTAGAATTTGGTGCGAAGAGTGGTGGTGATTATGGTGGTGATGGTGGGCGCTCTTGGCCAGCTGGCTCTTGAGGCTGGTGATGCTGCTCTCGAGAGGTGTGGAGCTGGCGGTAATTGTGTTGTCTTTTGGCGAGTATCTAAATTCAAAGGCCGACGCCGCAGCTGCGATAGTATCGCCTTCAAAAGTTCCATCTTGTTGTATCGTGTGATGTTTCAAGCGGGGAGAGTCTAGTGAGTCGGTCGATCTGGCAAACGCGCCGGTCGAATGCTGGTCCAAACGGCTCGTGGTCATCGTATCGACAATCTCGGATTCGGTAGTGTGAATAAATAGCGGCACAGATTTGCGTTGGATAGATGATACTCTCTTGTTTTCGATAGATACTTCGGTCAGTGTCAAGAGGCTGAGTTTTCTGGCTTTCAAAACTGCTCTTGTCGTAGTAGTCGGAGAGTACGTATCGTCGTCGTCAGGTACCGGATGAGTAATGGTAGTAGTATGCTTTGGTAGAAACTCTGAGGAAGTGGCGGGTTGTATGGCTGCGGTGGAGGTCTCAGCAGTAGGATTAGAGTTTGATTGCATCAAATGGCTTCGTCTCCGGTGGCTGCTTGAACCTTCTTTGTTGATAAGAACAAGCTTAGCTCTGCCAGTGGTTCCTTCAATTTGATTTTCCTGCTGTTGTTGTTGCTGGCTTGAAGCTTTGGAAGGTGGCAGTGGCGGCAACTCTTTATTCAAGGTTTTGCGAGATCTTCGGGGCTTGTTGGAGCTGGACCTGGTGTCGGCTAGTCGTGAAAGTTCCGGATAGGAAGCTGAGTTCCTGAGACGTGTCTCTGAGGTTGGAGTGCCAGGGTTTGGGTTGTTGGTGTGATAATATTTTTTGTTACCTTCATGCCGCTGCTGCTGCTGACGACGATGCTGATGCTGATGATTCTCCGTGCCTGTCGCTGCCGCGTGTAGATTGGCTCGAGATCTGGTGCGCGATCGGCGATCCAGCAGATTCATAGCCGATTGGCTGGTTCTGAGTTGGTGATGATGATTGAGTTCCGGCACATTGAGATTATTGTCGAACTGCAGTGCCCTGATGATTGCGAGGTTTGGTGGGCACTTGGACTTGGCCGGGTTGTGATGGTACGACGGCGCGTCTGAGTGAGAGTACTCTCTGCGACCGCTGGTGATGACAGACATGACTTAAGGTTCAAGATCCTTACCGCTCAGATGTCTTCTAGAGATCACGTTCCGATCAGATCGTCAGTATTTTTCCAACGCGGGTTCCGCCACTTTGGTATATTGCACCCTGTGTCGTGTGTCGTCGCCCGTGTATTTACCACAACAGGGGTAACAAACCGTTGCAAATATGAAGACCCTTCCAACAAACGCCTTATCTCAAACCCGCTGCTGGTCTAAGCTCTCGTAAATGTTCTAAACATTGAGTGATTATTAGTACCTTTAAAATTCTCATTAATTCGTCCCCAGAAGTGTCTTAGGTCCTCGGTGCTCGAGGCAGCACCCACTAGGAAACTTTAAAAAAAAACACGTACTGTAAAGAGCCAGAGATCCTTGTGTGCGATCGATGCACAAACTCAAGAATGATCAAGTAAGAAAAAAGGGGGAAGCTCTACAGTACCAGAAAGTGGTCGATTTCCGTCGAGGTCAACCTTTTTGAAAAAATGTATTTGTGTATGTAAAAGGGTTGGAGATATGGGCAGAGAGAGAAATTAGGGAGTACACACGAGTGGTTATGGATACACACGGCTGCGAAACCTGTGCATATCAACCATACACGCATAGATCCTAGAAATTGGCAAGCATCTGTTTTCGGCGTTGCAGTTCCGGTGGTTTCCTCGTTGTCACTGTGCTACGGAGACCTACAGTAGATACAACTTTCCACGATTCAACTGTGACACCTGTCAAAACTCCCGAGCGTTCATCGACTCAGGAGTGTGTCCTTTTGGTCTTCTGTAGTTCCAGTTCATGTACAGATGAAACTGCAAAAATCTACTGCCCCGAGGGGAGCTGAAAGACACCCCTCAAAGTCCCGCCTCCAAGCCCCTGATTCGTTCCAGATTCTTGCAGATTTACCAAACACCCAGAAGCGCCGAATGACAACTCCGGCAGGCGGATCTTCACCTTTGTACACAGGTCTAATAAAAGCTCCCCGCGACTGTTCAAGTTCTGTGTGCTCGAACATGTGGGCCGTTGGAAAAAAACGCATGTATGCTGCAATGCGCATGCATTCACATATGTTTCAAGAGCACAGGCCATATGTCCAGCTTTGAACAAAGTCTCAAAATTTTCTTTGGGATCCTGGACACTGTAGGATCTGTGCTGAGATAATTCGGGTTAATTGTGACACCGAGGGAACTGAGATTGAAGCTTTTTTGTGCGACAGAAGGAATATATATTTTGGTTCCTGCTTTGTTGGCAAAAAACTCTGTTCTTGCCAGTAGGACAGCCGCAGCGATGTTTCAGTGTATGGGAGTGGGTGGTGTAGTTATAATTGTTGAACATAATGTGGAGTGAATTGTACCGCTATCAAAGAACAATATCTATCGATCGGTATCAAGATCGACAAAAATATTGAACTCGTGTTGTAGCTACACCAAGTAACCTTAGTTAATGCCTCCGTGATTCCACATCGCTCGGGAGCGGGCCTTCACCGCCCCTATGGGCCATAGGAGAGTACGGACACCAGCTGCAAGAATGCAATTAAGGGCACAAAAGCGGCAATTTAAAACAAGTTATTACTTCGTATATTACGAACTGCCAGGCGCTGGGACTCAGTATCTGAGATGCTTTAGCCACTGTTTTTTGTCTCATGGTTTCAACTAAATCGATGCCAATTCACAAATTGAACTGGGATTAGTACTGTAAACCCAATTTGAACCTTGAAAAGCAATAGAACTTGCATCCATGAGGCTTTCATAAACCCATGGACAGCTTTATACTACACTGTACGGATTTAACCTGGTTCGCGTGCGCAGGATTTGGGACTCTGCTAAGGCTAACACAGCTAAAACGTGTGTTTGCTCTGACTGTACTATCAGAACAAACCGAACAACATATTTTTCCAACACCATACTTCACCTAGCTACCGTACATGTCAAGGTCAGAAATGTTCACTTAGCGTCCACCCACTCCCAACTTCCTAAGGTACAACAGCACTGCAACCAGTTTCTCGACCAGCAGCATATTGAAATAACGGTGTATTGGCATAACAATATATATTCATTTGACTACCTAAATAGAGGGGGGGATGAAGGGGTATCTAGTTGATACTGAATGGCGTTCTGGTGGTATGGCGTTTGAAACTGTGTTGTTGTATGTGGACCGGTTGGTTGTGGAACAGCCATTGCGCCTTTCAAAATCCTATTTTCTTCAGAAATCCTCTGGCATTCCGCCTGCCATTGCGCGAGAATCGGCAACCAGTAATTCTCTCGCTGTTGAATAGTCTGATCTTTGAGCGCCAGCTGCTTCTTCAGTTCTTCGATTTCCAATTGATATTCTTCGTTTTTCAATTGGACTGAGGCAACGTCGGCTGCGATTTTTAGCTTACCTCCCTTTAGAGTCTTGATTAATCTGTCCGATCTATCAGACTTGGTTTTTGCAGCGTCACATTCCTGTTCCTTGTCAGCCAACTGTTTGCGAGTCGCTGCGTGTTCCATTTCCTCCTTTCTAAATTTGCTCCCGATATCAAGCAATGCCCTAGAACCGTTACCCATTACTGCTTTGACACGAGATTTATTGTCAAGGCCATGCAACCTCCCAAGTATACCTTGCGAGTCGTTCGACTCTGTGCTGTAGTCTTCATACGGCAGCGCTTCCACAACATATTTTGTGCACTCATCGAGATCATTAGCTGCGACCTCCACATCCACGGCGTCTGAATCTGGCAGATGATCTAAACCATTTCGACGCGCATTCCGATTCCGAGATGCAGATGCAGACTCATGCGCCGACGCTTCATGTTCCTCATCGATTCCCGTCGCGACGGATTCTGGCATTGGGGGATGGATCACAACGGGTTGAGATGTGAAGGTTTGATAGCAACTAACAGTCAGTAACGGTTTCATACAGTGGGATACACACATTTGGGCTAGGTAGACGCTCGATTGGTAAACTCTCAATTGATAGACGCTCGATTGAATTTAAGCGTAAGGTGTAGCGATAAAAACAGTGAAAGAAGTCCAATAACTAGACAAGGCAATCAAGTCCTATCTCAGAAGCTTTCCTTAATTGTGTGTCGTAGTCCACAGTTGAATGTACAAGTGTCAGGAATGAAAGATTAGAAAAATTTGTAGTGAAAAAACCAGAAGTAGTAGGGAATTTTTTTTCCCTTAGTACACTAGCGCCTTCAGTTGAAGGCCAAGAGACCTGTCAGACCATAAGAGCCGCAGACAGGGATTGAAGGTGTCTTACATTATCAGATTTTATTCGAATTACAGTGTATTTTATCAGAATAGCGTTGGGAAAACGGTTGGCGTCGTGAAAGAGTTACCCGGTATTGTGAGGAGAGACGGGGCCGCGCACGGGGGCAACTGAACCAGTTTGTATGAAATCGAAATCCGGAACGCGGGGTCATCCGGAATTTCCCTCCATCAATTGATGTTGTTCGTTGATCTAAAAATTAAGCAAAATGAGCTAGGACCAGGATATACGCGCGGGTAACAGGGATCCCTCCCTCTACTTGGTGGACCTGAGGAGCCACGACCAGGGACCATGTGGACCCCCGCTCTAAATTGAGCCAGGACTGGGAAATACGCACAGGCAATCGTGGAGCTGTGGCTGGTGGACCAGATGGCCCTGATTGAAATTAGCAAGAGCTAGGACCAGGAAATACACGCACGGGGGAAACCTTGGTTAGACCAGATTGCAAAATGAGCTAGGACCAGATTATACGCGCATAGAAATCTGGACCTGGTGGGCGAGGCTGTGCGGTCGTGGGATACTAGATTATCGGCGGCAACTGCCCAAAGTCTCCGGCAGGACTAGGAAATACAGGGATATTCTGCTCGGTAACATTGTAAGTAAGGTAAGTCTGGTAGGCCATTGAGCTAGGACTAGGAATTGCGCGCACAGAAACCTGTCTGCCCGTGGACCAGCACCAAGATACATACAGGAACCCTCTGCGGCTTGTGGACCTAGATACATATCTGTTTTGATTACCCCTGATATATCTTCCATTTATGTTTAAAAAGTTATAGTTTCATTTCATTTCCTTCGGAATCATTGAATGTCCACAACATGCGGTTCGTCTGTGCACGCTCATTTTGCAATTCAACCTAGTTCCTCCTTAGCTCGAGTTCCTTTGAACGCTCTCAGATGCTGAAGGCCATTCATTAGCTGGTGCATTTGACGCATTGCTGGGTACCCGAATTAACACTGCCCTGTATCCTTGCGTGGCCGGTTGAACAACTCGCTGTGTTGGTTGCCGTTGAGGAGTGTTCTGCTGCTGTTGTGCAGCGCAAAGAGTAACGGTATTGTATCTGCAAAGTGGTCATCCGAGTACTTGAGGATATATGTTGCGTTCATGTTCGCTGTGGCGGGTAGATTGAGGTAGTTGCCATTTTCGCCAGTCAAGGTAATTGTTGTACCATCACGTTTGCTGATGATTGCGTCAGTAAATATTGTGCAATTACCGCCACAGATAATATCAATAGCGTCATCATTACGACGTTTAGCCTTCTGCCAACCGCCAGTCCAGCCGAAGCCAACGTAAGGGCGGCAAGCCCAGTTGCCAAAGCGCTATCGAGGACGGACAGCGCGCATGTATGAGAATTCACAGGTGTGCCATCAGCAGTCTTACAGCTGTGAATGGCAGTATTTATGCTGGTTCCAGCATCGTGAGTACTTAACATGACAGCAGCTATTCTTTGTACTGCATTGTTGTTAAGCAATAACTGGGAACTTGTGTATTTGCAAAATGACCAAGCTGACGCAGGTATGTTGGCGTCGCTAACCTGGAACAGAAATAGTACCAGAGGAAGCAGCAAACCGATCATCATCTTTTGTCGCGGAACAACGTCCATTGTAAAATCAATTACCAAAAAGTGTTCAAGCGTTTGAAATATATCTCAAAAAGCGAAGGATCTTGCCGACCTCTATTACGAGGTGGTTTCAAGCTCGGTTGGGAGCTCTTGCGAAGTTAGCTCGGTTGCGAGCTCGGTTGTATTGGGCGCGAAGTCATGCGGTTCATATGTCGTCTGTGCACGATCCTTTCGCAATTCCAACTCTTTCTTCTTTAGCTCTACTTCCTTTGAACGCTTCCAGAGGTTGCAGGTCTTTCATTAGCAGGTGCAACTCTCATCCGCTTGGCGGCAGCTCTCTCCCCATTTGCCGGACTTGCGGCGACGCGAGCCGCAGTGCGGTTGAGAGGCAAGTTGGAACCACTTGCTGAAATTGTATTTAACGCATCAACATTGCTGGGTACCCGACTTAAAATTGCCCTGTATGGTTGCGTGGCCGGTTGAACAACTCGCTGTGTTGGTTGCCGTTGAGGAGTGTTCAGGACAGGTCTACCGGCTTGTCTATGAGCTTGAACTGTCGAGCCCTTGCGCATCGCCTCGACTGCTCTTTGAACACGTAGAGGCGGTGGGCTCGTGGGCAAATGACCATACTTGTCATCACCGCGGGCCCTTTTCGCTGGCTTCCCGTTTCGTCTTGTGGCTGTTTGAAACATTGCGTACGGATTAGCTGGGTCATATTGCACAGGGTTCGGGATAGCCGGCGTGTTTATAAGCCTGGGGTCGCTGGTGTTGGCCTTTCTGTTGTAGAGCGGGTTATGTGTTTGAAGCTTTGCAACCATGTCATTGACGTTGCGCATCGATGCCAATTGTTTTTGAACACGGAGAGGAGGCGGACTCGAGGGCAAGTCATCATCGTAATCATCATACTCCTCGTCATCTGCGGATTCATGTTGTTGCTCATCTCCGGAACTAGCATACACAGCATACCCATAATCATAATATTCATCGTCGTCTCCGGACTCATGATATTCCTCTTCTCCGTATTTATCGTATGTCACTCTCGGACGTTTGCCCAACGGGTGCCGGGTCGTTTCTTTCTCACGCACAGCATACCCGTAATCATAATATTCGTCGTCATCTCCGGACTCATGATATTCCTCATTTCCATATTTATCGACTGTCACTCTCGGACGTCTCGGACGTTTCGGCTGCTGGGTTGGTTGTTGTCGCGTCGTCGCCGTTTGACGGTTCCGCTGCGTCGGGACCGGTTGAGCAGTCGTGCTACTTCGGGACGTGGGATTGGTTTGTCTACTACGAGCTTGAGCGGTTGAACCGTTTCTCGTCGACTCAACTGCTTCCCGAACGCGTCGAGGAGGCGGACTCGTAGGCAATCGAGCCGCCGACCGCTGCGTTCCACTTGCTCGTGACGGATTCGAATTCTGAGACCTAGCATTTCGACTGCCAATAATAGTCTCACTGCTCGGCAGACTGGTATACACTTTTGCACCGTTCCGGTCCACATACCATTCGAAACCATTAGCCATCTTTAAAAGCGATGTCGTTAAGTAAGAGAGGCGTGACTGCAACTGAAGAAAAAACGCGTCTCGTGTTTCTGCACGCTGATCCCTGCTGCAGGATGCCTTCAACGCGCGTTATGAACATCCTGATCCTTGCTTCTAAATCGCTGTTGTATCCATGATCCAGTGCTACTTCGTCAAAATTTTCAGCTGTTGCTACACTGTATATTGTGTTGAGGTGATCGTGTTGAATCTAGGATCTAAGTTACGGTTAGGACAGATCCTCCGGTACTCGTCGTCTTGCCCGCCCGAACTTAGAGTAGTTCAGTACTACGAACGGTCCTCCTTCCGGCCAGTATACATTTGCCCATCAGAGTACACTCCAGGCTACCAGAAAGCAATAAAAGACGTAAACGAGAGCGAAACGGATTAGAAAAACGGGCACTACCAGTATTTCCAATATGAGCCGCACTGGTTCGAATCTGAGACACCTAAAACGCGTCCGCGCACCCAGACAGGAACCTGCTTGACTACCGATAAACTGATAACGTCACCAGTGTTGTCTTTATGAATATCAAAAAAATTTGCAAAATGAGCTACACTGTAGGACCAGGATATACGCGCGTTGAGTATATCGGTACACAGGGAGGTGGTCTAGACACGACGCTCTTTCGCTAGAGAAACGACAAAAAACCCAGGCGCGCACCAAAGGGCCCCAATGCGCCCGCGAGAGAACCGGCGGCACCCAACTTACCTCACAATCGAC